>SMSQ01018423.1:0-23234 GCA_019453375.1 Ctenoplectra terminalis
TATAATTGGACGCGACGAATTTTTATTCCGACCTGTTGAGCATTGCGTCTCGTATCATCGTGGTCTTCATCGGTGGCTGTGTTGCACCCTCGGCTAATTTAATCCTTTTAGTGGCATGTATTTTACAGAGTACATGCGAAGAATGCCACGGGCCGATTTGATATGCGCGCTTATGTGACTAGCTTTATAAGGAACAAAATTCCGATTTCCCGGGGGAAAATTTTAGTATTTATTCTTCTGAAATTTATAGAATATGGGGAAAGACTGAAGAAAAAATGGTGTGGTCTATACTATTGGCATTGGAGGCAAGGATCTTTAGTAATTAAAGTATTACCTTCAGTGATTAAATTTAATAAAATTTTTAATCTTTATAATGTTAGTAGTAAGCAGCAAGCGGCAGATAAACGTTACCTATAAAAAGCCGATTAATAGGCTGCCGGTTGATAAATTATTAAATTTAATATATATTAAATATATTAATATTAAATGCAAATAATATATTAAAGCAAACTTCTTCCTACTAAAAAAAAAAAAGAAAAAATCGTAACGTAGGATATATGAAACAAAATAATAATACGAGAGACAAATATTTATCTCTACGCGTGACAGAAAATCACGAAAAATTCTTTAACACTATACCTACGGACGATTAACCGTTTGACTACTGTTGACGCCTATTGGCGTCCGACACATGTTGACTTCCCGGTACTGTAGGCGCCAATTGGCGTCCAAATCAAATTTCGCTTGTTTCGCTTGTTTTAAAATTTTTCAGTATTTTGAATATTTTAATATACTTCCTGAGAAATGAATGTCTAACGAAAAATTTCGCCATACCCAGTAGACGTCGCGAGTGAATTCGTACCGCACGGCCAGTGCGTGCCAAAGTCTGCCGTAGTCAAAGGGTTAAAGTAGACCTATTTGTACCCGAAAAAATAAAAATGATAGGTATTATAAAAAATACATAAAGTAAGCAGAATAAATTTTTATTCATATCTTTCACAGAAAATCACGAAAAATTCGCCAAAACTGAATCGTTGTAAATTTATAGAATTTTTATGAGAAATTGCAACCCGGTTATTCCGATTGTTTTGGTAGTTTCAGTGTTAAAATCGCTACAGCGAATTTATGAAGCTTATATGAAAAATTGCTAATTGGTCATTTTTGACTGAGTAGTCCAATGTTTAGATGATCGTCTTTTTCATGGACACCCGGTACAAGTGTATAGGTACATCTGTATATACATATATATATATATATATCTATACATTTGCTCGAGAGTATCGATATCTTTGACAACAACTATTTGACAAAGCGAATCCAACACGGTCGTCTGTGCTTTCTCTTATGCAGACAGAGAGAAAGGGAGGGACAGAGAGAGAGACAGAGTCGGCTGCTTTTTGATGTGTACGCTCCATGGTTCGAGGGTATAAGCATCCAGGGTTCGCCTTTTCTGTTCGCCGATTGAAGCAGGAAGAGGGCAACGAAGCGGAACGCAAATGTCTTCGTTGAACCTTATGAAGCGAGCTCTAAGAATCCGTGAGCTTTTCGTACCGAACAGGAAACAAGAATTGTACGTGGCGAGCATTTCGAAAAGTCGATGTACAATCCGTCAATACTAGTCGCTTGTAACAGCCAGACGACATTACCTAACCTACTTTCCGATCTTTATCTTTAGAGGTTGGCTAATTTTGTTGAGTGGGTTCTGTAATTTCTACCGACGAAAAATTTCAAAGAATAAACGTCCTTGCAACCAGAAGAACCGAGATGGGTTATTTGTTTCGCAGTCGGAGGAATCAGCTGGGTGACACGAAAAGTTCCCAGTGGATCTGGTAGGTGTACGTAGTCGATACATTTTTTAGAAAATAATTAGAGAAGAGTAACGCCTGGCAACTATTTTTAAAAAATGATGAAAGAATAAGAAAACCTATATATACATAAAATGGATCATTTTGATAGTAAAACCTATTTTACAAAAAAGATAAAAATAGTAACGGGAGAATAAAAAAAGCTACAGAAGAGTAACACTTAACACATATTTTTAAAAAATGATAAAAGAATAAGAAAATGTACATATACATAGAATGGATCATTTTGACAGAAAGAGCTGTTTTACAGAAAAGAAAAAAAAAATAGTAACGGAAGAATAACAAAAGCTACAAAAGAGTAACTCTTAACACCTATTTTTTAAAAATGATAAAAGAATAAGAAAACCTACATATACTTAAAATGGATCATTTTGACAGTAAGACCTATTTTACAAAAAAGAAAAAAAATAGTAACGGAAGAATAACAAAAGCTGCAAGAGAGTAACACCAAACACCTATTTTTTAAAAATGATAAAAGAATACGAAAACCTATATATGCATAGAATGAATTATATTGAGCCTGAAATCTATTTTTAGGAAATAAAAGAAGAATACTAAAATTGACATGTGTATAGAATGGATTATTTTGATTCTAAGATCAATTTTTCAAAGGTGACAAGAGAATAACAGAATTTACATATGTATAGAACGGATCACTTTTAACCTGCAATCTTTTTTTAAAAAATACTGTCAAAAGAGTAACAAAATTGACATCTATGCGGAAGGGACTATTTTGAATCTAAAACCTATTTTTAGTAAAAGGAACAACAAAATCTACATACCTATAGAATGGATCATTTTGAATCTAAAAGCGAGTTAAAAATCATATACGTTTTTAACTCGATTAAAATATAATCTTAAAAATTTGTCAAACATGTAATTATACTATTAAATTCTTTCTAACAAAATGTATTCAATTTTTATCTCGATGTATCTTTTCTATTATCAGTAGTGGCAAAGAAATTTAAGATGTTCGTGTTAAGAGCTGCATTTTGCATTGATGATGCCCTACATATTAACGTATGCAGAGTGGTTCGTTTAAAAAATTAAAGCGGAACATCTCTGATTGCACGGTGAAGAGAAGAAATTAAACGTCTAGAGCTAAATTTGTAGAAAGAAAAAATCAGGTATCCCATAAAAGAGTGCGTTAAAATTCTTGAAACGTAGAACTGATTTAATCAAATAAAATGAATTAATGAACTTTTCACTTGAATCGATAAAATTGCACCCATAAATTAATTTATCAGCAATTATATGTTTCCAAAAACTTAACATTTACAATTGGATTTACGTACACGAAAACGGCGAGAGGTGAATCGTAATGCAAAGCAGTAAAGCGCAAATAATAGAAAAGGAGGAAGAGTTTGGGGAAAATGGAACAACGGTTGTGTCTGTCCTTAATGCTGATTCTAGAATGGAACGGAAGTCTTAACTCAATAATGGCTCAATGCTATATAGGGTGATACAAACTTACGTCGTAAAATTAACCAATTTAGAATCCCCGCTAGACCATCAGATTACTACACGCTGTATATTGTGCATACGCTTCTGCTCAGTGTTATATAATTGTTTAAAACATTTCGAGAAACAAATTACCGATAAACGAACCTTTGCTGATGTTAAAAGAAAAAGAAAATTATAAGAAAGTTGTTAAATAATTGATAAAACATGTAAGCCAATCATTTTTGTACGGAAAACTACAAATTTAAGTGGTATAACTCAGCCATTTACAAAACACTACTGAAAATAAAAAAACGAGCCCTAATATTTAATACTAATTGATTTTAAAATAATTATACGTTATAAACATCTTTGATAAATTCAACAGCAGTTGCTTTTGCATAGAACAACGGTGCAAGTAGTACAACTCAACCATTTACGAAACACGACTGAAAATAAGAAAACGAGCCGCATTATTCAATATCGATTAATTTTTAAATAATTATACGCGTGTTTATAAGCTATCCTGGTAGATGAAATTACAAGAAAATAAAAGTATTTAATCCATTCTACACTTTCCGAAGATAAGCGAGTGAACAATATCAATTTAAGTTAGCGAGAAGAATACGTGTATCGAAGAAAGTATAATATGAAAATGCATGTAAAAAGCTACGTTATTCAAAATCGTGCTATGAATTATTGATGGAATAATAATTAATATGTACGCCATATCGAATGCATCACGTAGCCAGGTCGGACTATAGCCGTACTTGTATCACTCTTTTTTCTCTTACGTGTATTTATGCCGCGATAAAATGGAATCGAATTTTTCTTTCATTCTTTTCTTTTTTTTATTTTTCCGTTGAAACGGTATACATATAATCAATTCAACATTTCAAACTGTACAAAATGGAATCATAAATTGAACACGAAATAATGCTACGATGAAAACTTTGTTTTTTTTTTTATCGCAGGTCGAACCGTTCAATTTTATATTCCCAGTTTTATGGCGCTCTATTTTATTTTAAATCACTTTAACAATGCAACTTATATTTTATACTTTTTACAACTTACACGAAACGTATCATCGAGGAGTGTTTTACTTGAAATTCGAACAACAAGGTCTCTCAACGACAATTGCACAGAATTATTTGAGAAGCTACGAAAACAGAGCCATTGAAGCGAACGGAAGTGCTTCAACACAAACGCAATAACAAATCCGACAAACGAAGCCGGAGATCATTATGAAAGAAAAATTTCTCCTAGCAGCTTGAAAGCATGAAACTCAATTTTGCAAGTTAAATGAAAGACAAGCATGATAGCTCAACGTCTAGAAGCTATGATCTTTTCCCGGAAACGAGAAAACTTAAGAATATTGAAATAAAAATCTGACGTTCTTTCAGGATGCAATTCATTTACCTTTAATCCCTAACACTAGAACTACCAACGATTAAAGTATACTTATTGGCACCGAAAAAAACTAAAATGATACGTAACGCAAGAGAGACAAAGTTCTATTTATATTTTTAACCGAAAATCAGGCTAAATCTCCCTGGAAACATTATAGTTAATTTATAAAATTTCTATAAAGAATTACAAATGAGTCATTTTGAGCGTATCGGTAGCTGTAGTGTTAAAATATATTGATTTATACCGAAGAGATAAAAATCATAAATATTAATATATGTATAACAAGAAATAAATTTTCATCCTATATTGTTATCAGAAAATTGTAGAAAATTCCATGTATAATGGATCACAGTTAATTTATAAAGTTTCTATGCGAAATCACGTCGTTTTGATAACTCATTTTGACTGCCTTGGTAGTTCGTGTCAACTGGTAAGTCGACGTCTGACATATCCCACTGTTTTCTACTTAAACATTAAATTTCTACATTTTTTGTGCGAAAAAAAGGATCGAAATCTTTTTGATAGGTATATTAATACAAACAGTGTCGACAATTAGAATACACACGACGTAAACGAACCGTTTGATCTTTGAAACTGAAAAAAATCCTGTAAGGTCTATTTCACTCGAGGAAAAACGGAATGAGAGTAGTAAAACGACGCTTGCACAGTTCCCATGAAATCGTTTAAAATGTTTCAGCACGTTCGTCAGAGCTTATCGTAGTCGAAGATAAAAAAACGAGCTTGTTTGTTCGCCAGAACGAAATCAGAAAGAGAAATGGCGTTTCATTGGTTTCCATCGCGATGAATAAAAGAAACAAACGGGGAAAAAAGAAGAAAAAATGAAAAAAAATATGAAAAGAAAAGAAAGAAGAAAAATAGTGATTGGCAGGTAGAAAATAGAATCTCTTCCTCCCTTTTCGCCTCTCATAATTTTGAACGAATTCGCATACAGAGAGAGAGAGAGAGAAAACGAGTTATTACGATCCTTTGAAAGCAAAGTCGCAATTAAAATTCTACGAAATTGCTAACAGTAAAAGAACGGCGGGCGTTGTTCTTTCCTTGTACACCGTTCATTTGTTATCAGTTCGTACCGCGTCAAAAAGGATACAGTCTCGTTACGTGTCCATTAATAATTCTGTCAATATCTCTATTTCGAGGTCAATGACGATCGCTGTGTCGTTCAATAATATTCGGAACGTAAAATACGAAATGAATCAAAATGAATTATGTACAATATCGCATAAAAATTACTCGAATTTTTAACCGCCGTTTTTCTAGGATTCTTGGTATTCTTTTATAAAGAAATTAAATACAAATTCTTCTCCCGAGAGTTCACAGCAGAACTTGAAATTTTGCCGACCGGTCATAAACATATTCGTGTTTCCATGTTCAAATATTGTCGACAAATCTCGACGAATCTCGACGAATCTGGATTTAACTCAGGTTCGTAATTTCTCATACAAATTGTATAAATCCACAATTACACATTTTTAACGCTAGAACTACCAAAGTGGTCAAAATAACCCATTCGTAATTTTTCACAGAAATTTAATAAATCAACTACGGTTCCTTTGGAGAGATTTTAACTTTCTGTTAAAAATATACATAAACCTTTGTCTCGATTCCATTACGTATTATTTTATACACCTTTCGCTTCGATCTCTTCGGTAGAAATAAGTATACTTGAATCGTCGGTAGTTCTAGCGTTAAAGATCTATTTATAATTTTTTATAAAAATTAGTTACGTACCCAAAAAATTGTTCCACTCGTTATAAGTATTTTTTCTCAAACACGTATCCGTTTGATTTCTTCGGTGCAAATAAATCCAGTTTAATCGGCGGTAGTTCTAACGTTAGGTACGAATCTGCCATGGCACACTGTGATAATAATTATGAACAGCGAGAGGCTAATCCTTCGTCTAAAAAAACGTTTCAACGCCGTTCTCAGTTTTCCACGACGCTCCTACATTTAATTAAAACGAACCACCATACTTCGTATCGCAACGCGAAGCGCACCGTTTCGCGGACTTAAAAATTACAATTAAAACGATCCAAAGTCAGCGAGTAACCGGTGACGCGCGAAGGAAAACAGTAGAACCGTGACGGTAAGAATTAATTTCTCGTTTCTCGCGAGAAAGCGTAAGACTCTGTCAGCTTGTTTTATCCGTCTCGTCGAACGAGCATGCGAATTTATATTATGAAATGCACACGGGCGCGTGTGAAGCAGGGGACGGATGATAAGCCACTGATATTGCCCATCGAAGCGCGATGCTGAGATTGGACTCGTTCCTTCCCATATCCATTCGACGTAATCACCGCAGGCACTGTCGCCGTCCTAGCCACCGCAATGGCGATAATCTCTCGGGACGCCGCGGAAATCAGCAGACGAATTTTCACGTTCTTCCGCCAGCCTCCCTGTCAGGAGCTTTCTTTTAATCTCCTTCAATTTTCATTACTCGTTATTTGCCCGTGGCTTTGCGAATGCTTCAATTTTCGATGACGTTACGCGTGGAGATTGGAATAGAGTTAGTAGGAGGGTTTCAAGTTTTTTTTTTTTTTTTTTCTTATATCGTACAGGGTAGCGTGAATCTCTCTTTTCTCAAGGCTGTAATAGGGTATCAACGCTAGATTTACGGACCTTGGATTGGATCATTTTGATGGATACATTAAAATACAGATATTTTGTAATATAAATTTTATTTCGAGTTTACAATTTCTGCTCGCATACTTGGTAAACTTAAACCCGAAATTAGAACTACGTCAAATTGACGGGTTCCGTAAATCTAGTGTTAATGAATAAATTATTTTGTTTTCATAGAGTAGGCAATGTGTGATTTGAAATAAAGTTGATTAACTCCTTGTCTTACGATTTTGTTAATATTCGTACATGTTAGAATTATGTAGTTCCTGTTTTAACACTGTGTCAAATGCAGTGCATTGAAATGTTGTACGTATAGTATATTTGCTACTTTTAAATCTTGTAAATTGAAATTACAGTTAAAGCTAAAATTGAACTTTGTCATAAATACAGTGCGTGTTGACTGTATTTGCTACTTTCCAATCTTGTAAACTTAAAATACGGTTAAAGCTAAAATTGAACTTTGTCATAAATATAGTGCGTGTTGACAGTATTTGCTACTTTCCAATCGTGTAAATTTAAAATACGCTTAAAGCTAAAATTGAACTTTGTCATAAATACAGTGCGTGTTGACTGTATTTGCTACTTTCCAATCTTGTAAACTTAAAATACGGTTAAAGCTAAAATTGAACTTTGTCATAAATACAGTGCGTGTTGCCTACATTTAAAGCAGGGGCCTGCTAGGATGCCTTACTAAAGAATCCACTTTTCCCTCTGTGAGCCACTCAAGATGCAATAAAACTTCATTACTTGGAACAAAACATTGCTCGTTGCTTAATTTGGTGAATCATAGCTTGACAGAGCGTCAGCGAAGTTTTGGGGAAGAATTAGGGTTAAAATATGGAAGATAGAGGAATTTTTGTTTGTTTTGATAAAGATATCTTGTAACGTAGTTCTTTACTTATAGCTAATTAGATCAATAAGAAAAAATAAAGGAAAGTGCTGTAACTAAAACAACTACATGGAAGCTGAAAGCTTCATTTTTGCTCGATCCAGCTATTCTTGTTTGAACTACTGCCCAGTGTTATTCCAAATATTTGAATTTTTTGCAATTTTATATTTTCACAGTTATATTAGTAACCGAAAGAATAAACGATAAATATTAAAACACCAGACATTTATCGGTAAATAAAAAAATACATATCAGCAAAATCCTAAAAGATAGTATAATTAAAAGCTCTCTATAACCTAAATAATTAATGAGTGCCAAGTTCCCTTTATAACCTAAACTTTTCTTTATCCCAATTTTTTAAAATGTCCAGCTACTTATAGAACATGTGTTAATACATTACGTACGGGAGACGAGATATCTCGTTTTCAGGTTTCTTCGACTCAATCGACGATTTAAGGAACTAAAAATAAACTTTCTTGTTACGTTACCAGTGTAACGAAGTCTTGCGTATTTCCTTAACAAATGGTTAGCGAAGAAAAATGATTCTTCAAAGGATTATTCAAACTTGTAAAATAAATAATTAAAATTTTTAAAAAAGTAAAAAATGTAACAGATGTATAAAAAATATATAGTAATATTTGAGAATACTTTATGCGAATATCTAGTACCAAATGCGAATTAAAAAACTGAGTATATGCATCCTATAAAGTATTTCTAGAGCGCGCAAAAATATTCGGGCCCTGGGAGTGCCGTACGCAATCTGTTAAATTTGTACTGTTTACCAGCAAAATATAAATTTCTTCATTCCCATATTTTATTTCGAACCAAAATAATTTCCCCCCGCGTATCACAGGCCATTTCACACAGAACCGCCCTCGCGCGTTTGTGTTACTGTAAAACGAACCCAATACGACCTACAGTACGCGTTCAGTGTGACCGAACCGTAAGAATTAATTTCTTTAATCGTTGCCAGCAACGATTCTTCCAGAGCGTCATTAAAAATGCAGCCTCGATCGACGCTAGCGTCCAAGTATTTTATTTCGGAGCGCGGACAACACTTAACGATGCACGAGCTTCGATTTCTATCGTTGGCATGTAAAATAAATGCGAATTACCGCCGATTAATTTTTCACGCTGGTAGAACAGCGGAACATGCACGGATTACGGGATGTTCCAGCGTTAAACGTTCAACAAATCCCTCGATAATTGTATGGTTACAGCGCGAACTGGGAGCAAGGCTTGGCGGCGACAATCGATGGCCCTTGTTAAAGACACGCGACACCCGACAATAAATGAAATGGAAAATAAAATCAGCGTAATTCACGCGGTCCGGTCGAGCCACGCGAGCTTTCCGCGGAATTAAAACCTACACGGACACGCGACCTTCTTTTTTCCCCCGCGAAATCTGTTCCTATAATCTTTGCCAGAATGTCCCGGGTAACACGCCGTTGCAGCGGCAACTAAACTTTAATGCAGCGAGAGGCATAACTGCTTTTAAGCTTCATTCTCGATTCGATGGAACTACTTTGACGTGTGTACGTTCGTACGTGTACAACGCGAAATAGGTTAGAATTGTTCAACCGTGATAATGCAAGGAAACACTGCGTCCACAAAATATTTGAGGTTCGGTTCAAATATCTGGAATACCGATTTTGTTAACGTATTGTCAACCTCGAGAGTTGCACGAAAATATACTTAAAAGAACGTTCTTTTTATCCTATCATATGGAAAATAAGAGAAAGCTTAAAAATAATGTTCGTCGTGTCTCTAAGTATTGTAGAATGAAACACAGTAGAACGAAATATAGCAGCAAAGTATTATTTGTTGGGAATTATACGGAAGGAAAATGGAAGATCTCCGCGAATGGCAAGCAACGTGTTAACACGAGAATGGAAATTTCGTGCGAATGTTTACAGCGAGTGTGTTATAACAGAATTACGACCATTAGAAGCGCGGAAGAGGAGTATTTGGATTGATTAATTGAGCTTAGGGCGAGGAAGAATGGTGCACAGTTAGTGAAAGATTAGTGCAAGGTTCCGGTCGGACGTAGCGGAAACGTTTTTGTGTACGCTTAAAGAGTTTGTGTGCATTTTTCTTTTAAGTTTTGGTTTTTAAGAATCGCTAAAATGTTACTTTTCGCAAAAATATTAAGTGTTACGGGAATTGTAGCTAATAAAACGGTCATTTATATTATTGTTAGGAACGCTGCGCCGTGTAGAACGCTTGATCCCTATCGATGTGAAAATCATCGATTAAATAAAAAATATTGCTTTCTGGAAGCTCAAATTCAGTGTGGAGATACTCAAACTATCGAATGTTAATTTTATTATCTATTTTTGTTAATTATTTGTTCCTATTCCGTGATTTAAGTTCACTCTTTAAATGGTAAGGCGGCGTCTGACTTATCCTACTGTTTTCTACTTAAATATTAAAATTTTCAATTTTCTGAAGGAGCAAAGAATGAAATTTTTTTAAACGTATACGAATACAAGCAGAATCGATAAAATTGTGTTTATATGGAAGCATTGGAGTAAATAAGCATCGTTTTAAAAGTTTCATGGAGATTCTCAGACTCCACTTTACCCGTTAAGGGTTAATAATGATACTCGGACTTGAAACGTTGGCGTAAGAAATAATTATCGTCGTCTTATTATTCTTCTATCTGTAAACTACTATCACGTGTGATTTACCGTAAAATAGTCCGTAGAATAACATGATCTACCGAATAGTAGGTCGTTATACAACGATTGCATTGAAATGCATTCCTTGCAGCACATTTTCATATTCACCACTTTTCGACCGAGAGTACTACAGTCAGAATGTTTCAAACAAACGGCAAGCAGAAAATCGAAAGTTATACAATGGATGGATTGTAAAGGAAATCAGATGTATGTGGAACGGAAACGAGCGATGCAACAAGCAAAACCACGAGAAAGTAATTTCCCAACTATTCACAACTTCCAGAACGAAGGGAATTTACCTCTTATAATGCAAAGAACGTGCCGGTTATTTGTGTTAAAGTGTAAATATGAATTTAAGGGAACAAATCAGGTTTATCTTATATGGAATTTCGACACGCGTCCGTTTTTCAATGGCTCATGCGGAGAATGTAAAGAATTTCTTTAATAATTTCCTACAAATAAATCAAAAATCGTACACGTTCATAATTATATTTTCCTTCGACGCACCGCTTTAAATTTTCACAATAATCCTCCGGTATTTAAAAAATGTAAAAATATAAAGGGTTGTTAGGTGAAAATAATTATACCGCAGTTTGAATTGTTTTCAAGGAAGAATGCCGCGAAAGAAATCTTTTTTCTCTGTATTGCTATTTTTTCAAGTTTTTTATAAGACCAGTATATATATTTCTTTTTAATATATTTTATGGTATTGTAAAATTTAAGTATCCATCAATTGATACACCCTGTATAATCTACTTTATCGTCAAATTTTAATAGTTCTCTGTTAATCAGACTCTAAACTTGAAACAAACATAAAAATTGCTTCGAATAATATCGATCTGACTGGATACTAGAATCTTTTACCGGAAATATAAATTAATTAATTACTCAACTTATCACTATATAATCAATGAAGAATCAATCAGTTAAAAAGTATTTAAAGCGAGAATCTGCAAAACGATAGCCTGGTTGGACACAAATCTTCAATAACGAAGTGTATTTGTTAGAAGTATTATAATATCGCTATATTAAAATACACAAAATTTCTAAATATAGTATAACGCTTTTACACATTTTTATACACGAAAGAAGGCGCATAATTCCGTAGTTTTTCATTTTATCTCTCGCGTGCAACGCAAGCATTGGCCATTAAAGGAACGACACAGTGAGTAAGGCGCTAAAGGGAAGGCGTTAAAATCAATGAATTCTTACGTCGGTTCAAAGATACGAACCGTGTTACAAAGTTCAACCAGAATGAAGCGATTATTTATAAGCTCTCGAGTAACCGGTTGCCCCACCCTTAAATCTAATCTGTTGAATGAAAATATTATTACGCACCTCGGGTTTATTTTCAATCACATTCGAGGAATAATTTCGTTTCGAATAAATCTATGAATTTCATCGCACCTTAAACAAATCTCGTGACGGACAACATTGGGTCAGACACAGAGACCTACGACATTATTTACAGAGATGAAGATAAATACAATATTACGGTGTGCGTAAATATTGACAATGTAAATGAATTTCGATAGAACGAGCATGAATAGTAATGAATCGCGTTGGGTTTCAGCATTGATATTCAAAATCATAACCAGCCTCGTCATCTGCTTAGCTAACATTGTAATCTACACGTTGTGTAATTACAGTACAATACTATGGAACGAGAATATTAAAATTTACCACCAAACTCGTAATAATAATACCTTAATTGCCATTTTTATCGAGTTACAGAATAATTCTGTGAATTTACTTCAACTTCAGTTAACCATGAATAGGGTGGACCGAGGCGAATCGGATTATTTTCAATAGAGAGAAGTTTAACTAGCATTCTTTATACTCTACAACTCGAAATTAACTATTTTCTGGACTATTTTTCGGTCTAGGGGCGCAATTATTTCGGTATCTTTCTGTTTAGGAACGCATAGTATTAAAACTTGGATTCTTTTTTTAATCGAGAGAAGTTTAACTAGAATTTTTTTTTTACTCTACAACACGAAATAAATTATTTTCTAAAATATCTTTCAGTCTGGGAACTCAATTCTTTCGGTATCTTTCAATTTAGGAATGCATAGGATTAAAACTTCGATTCTTTTTTTAAACGAGAGAAGTTTAACTACTATTCTTTTTATACTACGCTACGAAATAAACTATTTTCTAAACTATCTTTCAGTCTAAGAACTAAATTATTTCAGTATCTTTCAGTCTAAGAACGCAATTATTTCAGCATCTTTCAGTGTAGGAACGCAAAGGATTAAAACTTCGATTCTTTTTTTAAAGAGAAAAATTTAACTACTATTCTTTCTACTCTACAACATAAAATAAACTATTTTTTAAACTATCTTTCAGTCTAAGAACGTAATTATTTTAATATCTATCAGTCTAAAAACGCAATTATTTCAGTATCTTTCAGTTTAGGAACGCCAAGGATTAAAACTTCGATTCTTTTTTTAAACGAGAGAAGTTTAACTAGCATTCTTTCTACTCTACAACACGAAATAAACTATTTTCTAAACTATCTTTCAGTCTACGAACACAATAATTGCAGTATCTTTCAGTTTAGGAACTCAAAGTATTAAAACTTCGATTCCTTTTTTAAACGAGAGAAGTTTAACTACCATTCTTTTTACTCTGTAACGCAAAATAAATAATTTTCTAAAGCATCTTTCGGTCGGAAAATATTTTCAATAGCTTTTAAAAATCTGTGTTCGCCAAAATTAAATAATTAATTCTAAATATTACATATTTTACCTTACTTATGTGAACTATAATACGAACTACCTCTCTCTCCTTTTTAAAAATCGAATACCATCAAAAAATAATATTTCCAACCACGATTATCCCATTTAAACTTGACTAAAATAGAATAGTCCGATGCTAATCGGATCATTTTCTTTCGATAGTGAAAAAATAGCATTCTTCTTATTATAAACTCGTAATTAATACCCAATTACATTTTTTTTAAGCTAAAAATCTTTCTTTTTACTCGATTCTTATTTTTATCCGATTCGCCTCGATCTACCTCATATTTTTTTTTTAAATCTACGTATACAGAAAAGACAAACTCTCTTCCGAACAATTTTAAGACGTTAAGAAAATGGCTATACAGCTTCCTGAGTGAACTTCTTGTTATCAACGAGACCGTTGCCGTGCACTCCTTAATGCATTATTCCCTGGTATATGACTCTCGACGAGTTTACGACATAGATCGTGATTAAGCTATGTCGTTCCATTTATGGTGAATTTTTAAACAGCCTGTATCTGCCCACAAGGATTTTCCAAGCGTAAAATATAACACTTTCTAAATAAAAATGGTATCTCCTCCTATCCTTAACGCTAAAGCTACCGAAGCGATCAAACTCTATAAATTTCTAACGATACATTTTTCAGTACTTTCCGTGATTTTTCACAAAATATATGGCTAAAGATTTGTTCCTCTCGCGTTACGAATTTTTTCAAACATTAATTATTATAAATTCTTTGATACAAAATAGGTATACTTTAATCGTAGGTAGTTCTAGTGTCGATATAATTTTACACGTCCAATTGGAACGGTATTTCTTATAAAAATATTTCCGACTCTTTTTTTATTTCGATACAAAGCGTTAACAAATCTCCTCATGAATTTTCTAAAACGTAAAACAACGACGCTACTTTTCGCTGGAAAGTTCGTTCTCCTCAACAATAAACGCACAGCTTGAAACCATCCTAACTAGCAATGTTCAATTCGAAGCGGTCAATCTCACGCAGATGGTCGCAATTAGCCACCGATCGTTCCATAAATCCTCGACTAAAATCCATTACCGTATCTAAAAGCGTGGCTTCGTTACAGACCAATACTGCGCGCTATGGTAAATTAAGCAAATACCCTTAAAAAAATACACATATAAAAGAAAAGAAAAACACGCAGCTAACCATAGTCCACTGACGGCTGATTCGAAGGAAAGGGTTAAAGTCGTGGGGTGCAGCGATAGAAATTTACGAATTACTTGGAAGTTAAAGACCCGTGAGGCTCGTAATTCGTACGGGCGGACGTTTAAAGTCTCGAAGCCAATGAGAACTTCTCTACAAAGTACAATTTGATGACCCGGTTAATTTCTTCGAGTTTATCGCCGGTTCGACTCTCGCGAAGATCCGGAGAACGACCACTGGTTCGAGTGCCGAGTCGAAGAAACGTACTCGAAACCTGAGACTCGGGCTGTTTTAAAATCGATGCGAGACAGAGACCAAGAGGCGTGCATACGTTTGACAAAAAAGAAAGAAGAAAAAAAAAGAAAAAAAAAAAAAGAACGGAAGAAAGAGAAGGAATTTCTGCGCATCGAAGGAAATTCTCGAGAGAACATCTCGAGAGTGGCGTCGCGACCACCCCGCGATCCCCTTCGCGTCACCCAGGTCGGTTAATTCCCGATGTAAAAGCCCCCGGCTACGGACATTATTTGCCAATCGATTTGCACCGACTGATTTTTCTATTGTCTCCGGCCGTCGAAACGCCCGCCTCGACCGGACACCCTACGGAATGTTAATTCACACCGTTCAAATACTTTTTCTACGTGACTTAAATTCCTCGAATGAGAAAACCATTACCCGGACGCCCTGTCGGTGCCTGCAGAGCGACTCGATTGATTCCTCTCACACCCACCTGCGATCCCTCCGCCCTCTTCTGCGCCCACTGCTCTCTTTCACCGGCTGTTACAACACCCCTTCGCCCTCCGTTTGCATTTCGACGCAACGAAACGGGGTCGGCTCGCGTTTAGCCGCGTGTTTATCCGACCACGGTCATCGTTGGATAAGCCGAATTTCGAGATCGGCGAGGGAAGAATCGAACTGGCGGCCGGAATTATGAATACTGGCGGGTAACGGGCTTTTGTGAAATGGAATAGCGCGGTTTATAACTTATAATTCTGTTCTGAGGTGCATTGCTTGACGGACGGGAGATATGATAACGATAGATCGCGAATTTTTATGAAGACTCGTATTTTTGTCAACGTTGTTTAAAAAATAGTATTGGATGGATTTGGCGATGTACGATGTTTGAAGAAGAGTGTGTAACGTGAGTTAGGAGAAGAGAACGGAGTTAATTCCGGGGATGGTGGTAACTTTTGGTATAATTTATGGTATTGAAATTTTGAGAAACTGAGGATAGTTATACCCACGATATTTGATGCAAGTGATGTACAATAATATTTGCTCTAAAATAATTATATTTTTGATTTGCTCTAAAATAATTATATTTCTTATTTGCTCTAAAATAATCATATTTTTTATTTGCTCTAAAATAATTATATTTCTTATTTGCTCTAAAATAATTCTATTTTTTATTTGCTCTAAAATAACCATATTTTTTATTTGCTCTAAACTTAATTAATTTATTATTTGCCTTAAATTATATTTGCTATAAAAATTACGAACCACAGTTAACCCTTCGCGCTCCACTGGCGCCACCATGGCGACACGTGTAATTTTCTTCAGAAGTTTAGTTTTAAGTTAAATTTTTTTAGTTTGTACCTTCCTCGGTTCAACCTTCTTTTTATTTAAAACTTCTTTTTAAGCAGTTTAACCGAATAAATAAAAAATCGTAAACATTTATAATTCTTATTTTCTTTTTAAAAAGAAATAGTTTAAGTTTCCAGAGTGGGCCTGTGAAACCTGAAAAAAGTTTAGAAGCGCAAAGAATCG
Source organism: Ctenoplectra terminalis (assembly GCA_019453375.1). NCBI lineage: Eukaryota > Metazoa > Arthropoda > Insecta > Hymenoptera > Apidae > Ctenoplectra > Ctenoplectra terminalis. The sequence continues at coordinate 16,602 of SMSQ01018423.1, forward strand.
ACTCAATCCAGAAACCTAATTCCCACGTAAGGCAATCAATGCCGCAACCGTGAAGAGCCACTCCCTTTTAGAGGAGCTGTTCTTTGGCTGGTCTTCGAGTCCGGGATAACCGTTCAGTAGCATCGCAAACAGGTGGAAACAGCGTCTGCGCTGATCGTGTACAACAGTTTCACACGACCACTCGAATCTCGTCGGCAACAATATTTACGTTAACGCATAAATCACGGCGGGCCGAGATAGAAAAGCAGAGGCGGCGTGGCTACGTAGAAAGGCAGCCGAACAGCCAGGCCAAGGGTTGGAATTGGCATGCATGAGAATACCCTGGCATTCGATTTAATGCGGGTAAAGAGGTAAGATGCCGTGAAACATATCTATCCTGTCTTATCGGATCTCGAAGATGTATATCGGTCGACCTCGAGCTCGGCAACCAGCTTCGTTCTCCCTCCGACCTCTCCCTATCCTCGATCGAGGTTTAACCGAACTGAGAACCGTCTCTATTGGGTGTCTCAGAATTGTGACTGAGAATTTAGCTGATCGATAGAAATTGTTCGGAGAAAAACAGTAAAGTTACTGATTTCTCTAAATTTTTTTTTGTTATCGATATTTAATACTCGTGTGATGTTGTCAATTTGTGATCACAGGGAATAAATTGTATTAATGATGTTATAAATTATTGAGTTCATTGAATTTTTTTATTATTGATACTTGATTCATTGTGTGATCTCAGTATTTGTAAAGATTTTTATAATATTTTGTGAATTATTTCAGTTTGGTCTCAGTTTGTGATCAAAGTGAATGAATTGTATTAATGATGTTATAAATTACTGATTTTATTGAATTTTTGTTTTATCGAAATTTGATACTTGTGTGATCTCTGTATTTGTAAAGATTTTTATATCTTATGAATTATTGCAGTTTTGTGTAAATTTGTGATCAAAGTGAATAAATTATATTAATGGTTAAAACATTATCTGTAGATTTTTTTTTCTTAGATGTTCACAAATTCCGATCAAACTTTATTGTTCGAATAATCTTGAAATGAAACAGGAGATTGACGTATAATTTAAGTATACCCTAAAACTATATAGAAGCGATTATGCTCCATCACGTGCAAACCACGTGTCTAAAACTTTCTGCGTAACCATTGTCTCCAAAAGTTTGACTAATTGTGCGAAGCAGAAATGCAGTTAAATAGTACCATCTGACCATGCAATTTTCTAATTGCCTATTTTTCATTTAAAATTTATAGATAAAAGTAATTCGTTCCAATGCACCTTTAACCTCACAAAATATTCAACTACTTAAGAACCTATTCACTTTTGCACCGTGGAAGTTAATTTTTTTCTATTTTTGTATCAGCTACCTCTAACATTGAGATTTCTGAAAAATTTCATAGCTTCTACGAATTATTTTCAACGCATCTTGCGGCATAAGCCATTAAAATTTCTCTTTAATCACTTAACAATTTTAATTCACCGAATTCAAGATACAACCTTCCAAAAATTAAATAAAAATACTTAAGAGGACCTATTATACCTAACCTAAGCACAACCGCTAAGAAAAGTATCCATACACCGCGTTCTTTTAATTACTATTAAAAATATCTTCCGCAGAGCAACATCCAGTTAAAAACACTTTACGTTAGAATAATCTATAAAGATCTAATCTTTAATTAAAACGTGCACAAGATGTACCAAGTACCTAACAACCTTTACACGGCAACATACTGTAATCCTACCTAACACAGGTCGCTAATTGCTTAAAAGCTGATGCAACTTTAAACAAATAAAAAAAAAGAAAAAGAAAAAACATGTATCAAGATTTTAACCCTCTATGGCTTTGTGTGACTTAAAAGTTACAAACTAACGTATCTACATTTAAAAAATTTATTTTACTTAATTATCACTGTCTTGTTAAATTTGATTACTGTATTACCGCAGCGACACCACAATCCATGTATGGAAATAATTTAAAAAATTTTCAAATCAAAGTGAACTGTAATCAATCGTAATTTTTTCTCCGACGAGCAGGCAAAATTCGGCCTACAGAGAATTAAATATAAGTTGCACTGCAAACTTCTTATTTCCAATTGAACCATAAACCAACATAAACCATCGTAACCAACCCATTTTCTCCGTCCAAAATTAACAGACAAATCAACTTTTAATGACATGAAAACACAAAAAAAAAAACGTGTTTCATTCCACAACTTCTGCCTCGTCCGACAACCATTCAACCTCGTCCTCACAATTTAATTCTCCGAAAGTATACAGTTCGCGAAAGCTTCTTCCTCGAAAGGCCTACGATCGGTTAACCTTCTTCGCCTTCCTCCCAACTCTCCGTCTCCAAGATTTTCCCCTAGCTTCTCCTTTTTTCCTTTACCCTCTCTCCCCTTCTTCTCGTCAACGATTTCCCGAGCTTCGTTCCCGTGAACTCCAACAGTTTCGACTTTTATTTTTTTTTTCTCTTTTTTTCTACATTGTACACTCACGCCACTCTGGCCGTCATTTTCGCAATGCCATCGATTTCCGATAATCGAGCGACCGACCAGCGAAGAGCGCACGATGCCAGCGAGCAGAACGCTCATCACGTATTCCATTTCGTCGGGCCGCTGTGACGGATCAAGGTGGGGCTTTAGGCTGACCCGTAAGTTGAAAAAACAGGTGGGAAAAAAAGAGGACCGTAACAGAATCCGCGATGTCACTCGCGACCACTTCCGGTCAACCGGTCGCTGGCCCTCCGCCCACGGCCCGTAGTCGCGGATTAATGCACGACCTCGCGTGACTGCGGCGTTACGCGTTTAAGCGGTTGAAAAATCGTCGAAAGAATCTCATTCTATCCCATTTTCTCAGTGGAACGGTTATTTCGAAAAGCTACTCCATTGTTTCGCCGATGGTTAACGTCGCGCTTGGCACGCGCAACGAGAGAGCAGTTGAATTACTCCTTATTTCGTGCTTCTTTGTTCGACCGGTTACGTTTTCCTAACAATTTCTTCTCTGTTTTTTAAAGTACTCCGATTCTTTGCCGGGGACGAGGCGGATTTTCAGCGAACAGGAATTTTGTGAGGTGATAAACGATTTTGTGATTTAAATTTTCTTTCATTCCGCGTTAATTCTGTCGCGTTAATTCGAGACTGAAGGATGGGTCGAGTTAGAAAAATAATGGACGATTTTGTGATTTAAATTTCCTTTCTTTCCGCGTTAATTCTGTCGCGTTAATTCGAGACTGAAGGATGGGTCGAGTTAGAAAAATAATGGACGATTTTGTGATTTAAATTTCCTTTCTTTCCGCGTTAATTCTGTCGCGTTAATTCGAGACTGAAGGATGGGTCGAGTTAGAAAAATAATGGACGATTTTGGATTTAAATTTCCTTTCTTTCCACGTGGTTCGGTTACAGTTCTGTATTCAATTATATAATATTTGCGATCATTTGTGACTTTAAAATTTACAAATCTAGATATTTAGTTTTCTATCGCATTAATTTTTTACTGTCGCATTAATTCGAGATTGAAGGATAGATCTAGTTAGAAAAATAATGGACGATTTTGTGATTTAAATTTCCTTTCTTTCCGCGCGGTTCAGTTATAGTTTTGTATTCAATTATATAATATTTGCGATTATTTGTGACTTGAAAATTTGCAAACCTACATATTTATTTTTTTATTGACTTTTTAATGTCGCGATAATTCGACACCGAAGAATAGATCAAGTTAGAAAAATAATGGACGAAAGAGGGTTAACCCTTAGCAATCGTATTTATTTAAGGAACTAGTTTAATTGAAATTAATTTTTGCTAAATGTTTGCTAATTATAAATTATTTTCTTTAAGGAAATTTTTTTTATTTGTTTGTTATCAGAATCAATTCTTGCACATAATTATAACTAAATTAATTTAACGTGGTACAATGACATGGGTTACAACTTCGAAAGGGAGTTGTTTGCGAAGAATTTATGTACAAGTGTCTGGTATTAACATTTGTATGCGACTACTTTTTAAATTTATCGGCAAGATCTAGAGAATCGAGGGATACGTAATACAGAAGTAGCCTTTCTGAAAAAAGCTGATAAATGTATATATCTGAAAAGAAAACTGAAACCAGGACCTATGTCCTGTCTAAACCGATTTACACTTCGCATTGACTTGAAAATTAGCCGCTATCGATTCTTATAATCTAAACAGATTGCAGTTTGCCTCTTCAGGTAAGCTGGTTAACGTCGTTTGGGTTTTTCTCGCACCTTTTACTGTATTGGAGAAGGCGACACGAGAACCTTTTTTTTTCTCGATAAAGAGTTTTAATACCTCACTGCTTTATTTTAACAAAGAAGATAGAATCTTTTTAATTTACAAAAGAGTTCTGAATTCTCCAGTATCAATAAGTATCTTCCTGTAATAAAATAATCCAGAATACTTCCATTATGTTCAAACAAAAATTGTAAAGAATCCTTTTGAGGTAGTACAATATACGATCATAATAATTCTTCAAGTTGGTGCCTCAAACTAGTCACACGATCGTAAAGAGCTAAACCTTTCAACGACGAAAAAAAATGTACCCAATTGTAAGGATTTTCAGTGTCATCAGGTATGCTTGAGCGAGTGATTGTTGAATGCGTGAGGTCAGGGTCGTCTTGCGACAGGATGGCGCCTGTGGTTCAACCTATTGAGTCGTGGTGCGAATGGATTTATAGTTGCGACTGAGACTGAGCCGAGTATGTTTGGGAAAGTGTGACCCTGGCCGAGTGTCTTGGGTGATCGAAAGAATGGTTGCGAAGAGTGTCTGGAGTATGTCTAGGGTACGTTTGGGACTTGGAAGTTGGGCCGTGAGAATGAAGTATACGTGACTGCGTGATTGGAAGGGATGGATGGGCAGATTGTAGGCGCGAGTGAAAAGGGATGCGTGTGGAGAAAAAGAGAGAACGATTGGGAATGGGGATTATAAGGGTGTGAATGTTCGGGCGCGAGGTAGTTGTTATGTTGGAATGGTAAGGGATCGATGACAGTGAGGCCGGTAAGAATATTGTAAGTGTAAATTGTAGTCAGGTGTTACATATATTATGGTGTATTAATATAGGAGTACCATGCGCGCTATTAACCCTTTCGGTACGAGCGCTCTGTCCGCTGTGACACTTTCGCTGTACACACGAAAATGCTCACATAGCGCGTGGGCAGTCCTCTTTTGTATGAAGATTTTTCTAAGCGTTAAATAAGAACTGTGTTTAATAAAACAATGTTTCTTCTAACAAGTGTCGTTTATAGTTTTAATATTAAAAGACTTTTATATAAAATTCTATTAATTATATAAGTAACACCAGGTCATCAGGTGGATGCCGGATATATCCGGCGCTCGTACCGAAAGGGTTAAAAACAAGCGAAGCCCGACTTGCGTTGGAAAGTCGGGCCACGAGGCGGAGTCGCTTAGAAACCGTCGAACGTGCACGATCTATTAGCCCTTAAGATTATTTTGCCTTTTAGTATTTCTTTCTTTCCAAATATATCTCTTGTTTTGTTTAATTTAGTCTGTACCTTTATTTAGTCATCCTGACACTCTTAGTCCACTACAATATATAATTATTATACTCTACTATAAAGAGAAGCAATTAATTCACCCCTCCCTTTACACAATTTTACAATACAAAGTAGCACATAAACCATCCGATTCTCGAATCTATCAGTTTAATTCCGAATTTCCTGCGACTTAATTATTAACGCTTCAAAATACCCGACTGAAAAAGAAGCAGTTCCACCTTTATTATAAAACTCACACGTATTACAAAACTACACCCACACAGAGAGGAGATAATAGCAATCGGTAGAGTGCTCGTCATTTGCGACGGAACGAATTTTCATGATGCCAATCCGAACGAAAATCTTTTGGAGCGTTGAAAATCTCGCTGAGTCATTACTCTTCTTTCAACAGTGGTGAAACGATGAAAGCACGTGCTGTCGACCAGGTGGGCGAGAACGAAATGAGGAACCCGTGAAGAAAGAGAAGGGATGAAGGAGGAAAGAGAGAGAGACAGAGAAAAAAGTAAAAATCAAGAAGGGTCCCAATGGCTATGAGAACGGGCACACAGAGTCCAAGAGGCACGGGGAAACGAACGTATCCGGAAAATGAATCGGGTGAAGGTGTATTCTTAAAAAATTTAAGTCGCGCAACTAAATCCATCGATCGATTTGCTCGAGTTATTTGATAAAAAAAAAAAAAAAAAGAAAAGAAAGAAGTGGATCGGGTCAGATAAAAAGGACAGTTCGTTACAGACACGCGAGGAAATTCTGAAATGACTCGTCAATTTTTTAAAGGCCACCGCGTAAATATTTATCGCACTATATTCTCGGTTGTATGTGGTTTTCTGCACGATACACGGTACAGCCCTTGGTAATTTCATGCAAAATGCGGTTGAATATTTATTTCCTTGTTTGCTCGTTCAGCTTTCGACGTTTCGTCAGTTTTTATTGTCTGCTCCGATATGAACGTATCGAAGTTATTCAAACACTCACAGGTCGATGAACCTTTTCAAGTTTTTTCGCTAACTGGAGTACGAAACAATTTGAAAAAAAAAAGCACATAACGCTTTCGGTGTATATTTCTCTTGTGTGTTAAGCGAGCGGTACTTGGTTGTAGAATAACTTTTCTT
>SMSQ01018424.1:0-23750 GCA_019453375.1 Ctenoplectra terminalis
AAAGTTATTGATATATTATTTAGAATTTTAGAAATACGCACGAAGTACATATGTGCTATGCAAAATATGCAAAATAATCTTTTAATAACAGAATTAATTTCTATCTAGCTCCCATTTCTCAACCTATTTTCTATAATAATATGCAATTGCATAAACATCCGTAGTGCGGATCGAATTCACCGAATTGCTGGTTAATATCAGGTCTCACGGAAAGTACTGTCGCTTTTTTTAATCACTTTCTTCGTAATACTGTATCGTACTCCTACTTGCTTTTAGAAAGCAAATGAAATACAGCAACAAATTCTTCATTTGTTTAATTTTAAAATAAGCTGCATTACTTGAATCAGTTGAATCTTAGACTCGATACAGAACATATTAGATATGATGTACATGAAAGTAAAAATCTGCACTGCTTTATCGCATAACTCTAACCACAGTTGAAAAGCAACAAAATTAGCTCGATCACGTCAATAATTTAAGAAAGTTATTCTTAATGATCGTAAAATAAAGTTTTAGTCTATAAAATTTCGATCTCGATACAAGGATCTTGAAGTTGACTACGTATACAGGGTGTCCCAGATATTGTGAAGAAGTCGGAAATGGGGAAGTTTCTGAGATGATTTCAAGCAACTTTTTCATTTACGAAAATATCAAATTCGACTTTGTTAACACGTTGACTGCCACCGTGGTCATATGTAACCGGAGATTGCTTCTCCAGTAGCGCCATGGTGGTCATCGGTGACAAAAGTGCTTCAAATGTTTATAATTGTAAAAATTAAATGAACATTGATAGTGAAACCTCTATAGTCCGAATTTTTTTTTTTTTTTAATTTATTGTTTGTCATCGCATCAACCACTTGTGGGTTATTAGCGACTCACAGAGGAGGAGTTAGAGTTTGTTGTATAATTTGGTTTCTTTGAGATATTGTAGCAGGTTGGCCCGAATTTTGTCTACTTATCAGAGGAAATATTACGATTGATCACAGTTTTTCGCTTTGATTCGAAAATTCTTAAAGTAATAATTGCTATAGATGAATCGTGGTATCGCTACAGTAATACAGGAATCAAATTTAATAGTACAGTGATGACTAAATAAAATACATTTTTTAAAATACAGATACATTAATTTGTTACTTTTAAGTCACACGACGCCATAGAGGGTTAATGAATTTTGAACATCATGATCGCTATTAGAGAATACTTTGAAATAAAGTGTGCACTATTGAACGATTAAAAATTTTTATTAGAAGATCAGAAACGAGATTAATTTTTGTCCAATCCTTTACCTACAGGCGTCCTGAGCCATGGCGTCCTCGGCAAAAAATGTGATTTCGGCGTGGCAGTCAACGTGTCAACGAATTATTAACAAAAAATACTGACTAATCAGAGAGCGAGAAAGACGGACGGCCGTCTACGAGAGCGTTGTCTCTGTGCCGCGCTTGTGCGACTAACTCGGAATAAATTGAAAAATTAAGTTTAATTTAAGGCAAAAAATTAGCCTGCTGCTTGAAAATGTGGGTCACTGTGTCACTGTACTCATCTTGACCCTTGACAAACGAAATGATTTACGGCGTACCGAACAGCTGGATCGCAACTATACGACGCCACCGAACGTTAAGGGATGTACGGTAAGGTCAACGTACCTAACGGTCGTCAAGGGTCAAGATCGGTTACAGTGACACAATGACCCACATTTTCAAGCAGCGAGCGACTTTTTTGCCTTAAATTAAACTTTATTTTTCAATTTATTCCGTATCACTCGTTGAAGTTAATGTGCAGAATTAACAAAAAGTCTAGGAATATCATAAACAAACGTCGCACAATCATTTCCATGCAATCAGAGAAGTGTTATAATCTGTGCAATAAAATTATTATGTCCTACTAAAAAAAGCAAGAACTTTTCGCTGGATAAAAAAATAAAATTAGTTTGAAACTGAACGTTGTTTCAATTTTTAGTGACCATCCATTTCTTCAAGAAACAAGGAAGAACTTACAAGAATTACTAACGTTTCTACGGCGATTACTAACTCTTTACAGAAAAGGATTCATCGATGAAGCTCTTCCCAGGGCCGTACCAAACTTAGTAACAGTAGCAGCGTCTTGTCGAGTGTGCAGACTTACATCAATAAGTGAACTACGCTGCCATCTCGAGGAAGGATATTTTACTGAACACTCGAAGATTGAACATGAAGTAATTATCAACAGCAAGTATACCTTCCTGCAAGCGACATCCCTCTCAAAACTCTATTTGCACGGTGGTTGCAGTAAATGTTTTGGTGCATAATTTTCATTTTATAAGGCAAGAAACTAAAATTTTTATATACAGGGTGAGTCTCTTAACACGAGGACTTAAAATATCTTGGAAGTTATTCGTTGTACGAAAAAATGTTTCTAACAAAATTTGCATGGTATCTAAGGAAATATACAGTGCTCTAATCCTTTTTTATTACCTTTTTTTTTTAACGAGATATTAGGGTTACGTTCAGTTTTTTAAATGAAATGTCTAATATTTTTTCTCAAATTTGGATACATCATCAAATTTTGTGTAAAAAAGGATTTTTCAAAGTGGGACTTAAAATGAGTAATTATTGAGTCTTATTTTTTCACATAGAATGAAACTCCATTCGGTTGTATCACCAGTTATGTGACACCCTGTATATACTTATTCGCAATAGATATTCTAAAAGAGAAGATTTTTAGATCTTTTATTTGGAATATAAAAATTTCTGAATCTTAGGTAATAATAATAAAGAAAAAGGTATTATAGTATTATCAAGCTTATTGTTAGTATGAAATTTAATCGTGTTGTACAATACGTAGAAGGAGATATCTTAACTCGCATCGATATTACATCACATAAGATAGTAACAAACATACACTGTTACTTCTACCAAAATATATTGTTACTCAAAATGTTATAAAAATGAAACTGTCATTTAGTATTTAATAAATTAATTAAATGTTAAAAAGCGGTATTATTAAACAATCAAATACCCTTTGGAACGCATCCCTTTGGGTAATTCCTAAAAAATTAGATACATCAAATTAAATGAAAAGATGCATTGTTTTTGATTATAAGAACTTAAATGAGATTGTACCTTGTACAATAAAGATTTTAGACCAGTTGGAAAATTAAAAATATTTTACGACTTTACACCATAAAACACCATAAAAATATCCTGCTTTGCTAATCTTCTCTTCTAATTATTATGAGTTTAGTCGAATGTCGTTCGATTTAATTTAACCGTTTAAATGCCAGGAGGCGCTATCGCGCTTATCTTTTGTTGTGCCAGAAATTTTGCGCTATATGTAAAAAAGGACTTCATGGAATTTGTGCAGCAGAACACTCTTGTAATAAGCGAGAATAAAAAATATTTTTGTTGGTAAAAACTACTTTTTATATAATAATTAGAGTAAATTACTATCGTTTTTATTATTTTCCGCAAAAAAACTACGCATTTTATTCCGCACTTTTACCATATATGTATACAAGAAAATTTTTCAGCACTCAAACTGTTAAAGAATGCCGCAGCTCCCTTCCGATGGTTACAATTCTTGCAAATATACAGGGTGATCCACATGAAACTACCACCTTGATTTTTGTTGCTATTATTAGTTGCACCGAGAAACGTTACAATGGATGTTGAATAGTTTCGAAAGGTTCATATTCTGGTGTTATTACCTTTTTTATAGGTGGATTCATCAAGAACTTATGAAGGTCATTTTTGATTTTTTAAATGGAATCATCTTTTTTAATGCACCACTCGATGCAGCTCATTATTTCGTACAAAAAAGTACTAAACGACTTATGATAAAAAAATCACTAATTGCTGAGATATTTTAATTTGAATATTAAAAACCCATTTTATATTGAATAGTAAAAACCCAGTCTTATATTAGGTTGGTGCATATGAAATGTCGGATTTTGTTAGCAAATGACAGTAACCTCGTGTCGTTTTTTGACTTTTCCAATTTACAAAATAGTGATGTGATACCATGGAATAATTAATATTAATTTTTCGCGAATTATTTTCCATCAGTGCTTTCGATACATCGTTATCCACTGACGCTTCGAGTCCACCACGTAACTAATTTTGTAGAGATAAATTTCTAGAACGAAAGTTTGCAAATCAACGCTGCACTTTCCTCTCGTCCACAGTATTCTCCACAAACGCTTTGTTTATATTCCGGGTAGTTTTTGTTGCACTATCATCAAGTTTGTGTTCGTACAAGAAAATTATACGAATATCCCCAAAATTTATACTTGGAATAAATCTTTAAAACGTGGCTAAAATGCACAATTTGTGAAAAAGTGTTTTGAACATAATATGACTCTGGCAATAAATAATCGGACTGCATAAAAGATTATCTCATAGACAACCATATAGTGAAAACAGGAACACAAAAATTCACATACAGTCAAAATTGGACGTTTCATATGCACCAACCTAATACTCATGATAACATTGTGTATCAGGAGTACTGTAACAAAAACGATTGTGTACAATAACGTTCTAAAATATAAACAGTTGGGAAGTAACATATCAGTGTTCTAATGTAGATATTTCATTTTTGACTATTATATTCCGTACTTCAGAAATGTAAACAATGAGAACAAAAAGAAGTTTCAGGTATGTTACTATGCAGTGTGTAGTTTACAAAAACGTAAGATATATTTGTTTACGATACGTGATTACATAAATAATAATAAAAAAAAACAGAAAGTACGCTCATTTTCATGTCACGGAAATATTCGGACACTATCAAAACTAAGTTGTATCACAGTGTATAAATCTTGTTTTTATTAATTAATATTTTGTTGGATATCCTATATGTTTTGTAATTTGTGTAATTTAGCGAATAGTACCGAGAATGAAGTATACAAAGGAAGAAAGGATACCGAAAGATACCGAAAAAACAGCCGACTTAACGCTCCTTGATTTTTTTTTTTTTTTTACGGGGTTATTTGAAGAACAAGGTCTACGTAAAAGTTCCAACAACAACGTTTGGTATGCAAAAACGTATCGTAACTGACAAGGAGTGTCGTAAAATATCTCCCAATATGTTATACAATGTAAAATAATGGCTATTATATCGATTTCAAAAATGTCGAGATGTAAATGTTCGTTACATTGAACCTTTCTTGTAAATAAAGTAATAATCGGTGAAACAATAATAGTTTCTTAGCAATATTTAAATTTCTTGAACACATTCCTTAACCTATTCGCTGCCAAGCCTAAATTATATGAAGTCATTCCCATTGCCAGTTGATTTTTGCTTAATTTAAATTTGTAAAAGATCATTCTCTTTAAATAAGAAATAATTCAAAAAATTTTATTTGTAGTATTTTTTCAAGTTTTTTACATTTCTATATTTATGTTTGTGGCCACAAAAAATTTGCTAATTCAAAAGCCTGCATGTTATAACATATTTAACACGTTGACGCCGGCGCGGATTCGCGGTTCGTTCCGTGCGGCGACGCTTCAACTAGTGGTCCGCCCCACAAAAAAATTAAATAATTATGTTATTTTTATAATATTGAATGTCTGTTTATTATGTTTAGAATTGAAAAATAAACGTATTTTGTACTACCTATTTTGTAAAATACAAGTGTGACCCACTGTGATGCATGCTGTCCCACGGAACAGACGCGTGTGACCCACCGGTGATGCATGCCGGCGTCAACGTGTTAAAGTAGGACGAGTATACTCGTCCTTAGCAGCGAATAGGTTAATACATTCACTTATAAAGCAGCTTACAACATTAGAGTATGCACCTCTCGAAACCATTCAACATCCCATTCAAACATTTACTGACACGACTAATGATAACGACATAAATTAAGGAGGTAATTTCAGGTGGACCATCCTGTGTGTACAAAGGATTAGATGACATTATCGTCTACGTGGAATTCCTTGGACGTACTTAAGAAGCAATTGTTGCTTACAGTAAAACCATCTGGAAAATACATTAATATACGCACTATAATAGCTATATATATGTATATAAGCCATGTTTCCACAAATTGAACAAAAGTGATTTAATAATAACTATTTAAATTAATATGTTTATACTTACATTTATATATCTACAAAATAAATAAAAATATAATGTTTGAATTGAATAGAAAATACTTGACGCCAAAATTGAAGGATCTCTAAGTTTTAGTTGAAAAGTAGTTAATCTTTAAACTGTTACAATTTCGTGAAAAATAATTAGACAATCATTTTCCTGCGGGACATTTTAAAAGGCAAATCCTCTATTTCCAACCCCTAAGACGATTTTTCTCAACTGTACTTTTGTACTCAAACGCATGACTTAACAATAAATACTGCTACAATGTTAATTAGTGAAATATTGAAACCAAATTTCGAGGATGAGTTCTTAAATATCTAGTGATTAATTAAAAATTGTTTATCGAAAAAGAACTCATATATTTGTGAGACCTTTTTCCTGGAAGCTCCTCGATTATTAATTTAAGTTTGGAATAAAACAATCCTTGTTTCGTTCAAATATTTACATATCCCAGTACCACAAATATTATTATAATTATTATTAAACTTTCGAAACTCTAACTGACAAAATTTATAAAATTGATATTTGTGATTGTTCACGTAAATCTAAGAACTTATTTGAAAAATATCTTTGGTATCAAAAATATTTCAGATGTATGAACTAATATCAAATCGTGTAAGTATAATATGCATTATACGTGGTCATGTAATTGCGTGTACAACTACAAACACTTTCGTTCATCTATAAATAGATTCTATTCTGGAATTCAACTTCCTCTCAAGCAAATTGGCTTACGCTTAGTTAGGGTCTATCTCTCTGTGAAAACGGACAATCATTGTATCAATAATAAAGTAGTTCATCGTTTAGTACATTATCAAATTTATAATCGTTTTCTCAATTAGATATAATCTTAACGAATAACTGTATTGAAAACTATTACACGGTATAAGCCTCTACTATATCTTGAAGCCAACAGAATTTTATTCTTCGACTCGCATCTCGAGTCTTGTAAAATAACGGACATTGTGTTTCGTAGCAAATAAGCTTCAGTTACTTTTAAACTATAAAAAATATAATTTTGATTAAATTAAATTCATAATACATTCAATGTTATGCACGGTTAAAGACATATATTATAATATAAGAGTTTATAAAAATGAATAAAACCTTTATTTAAATTTTATACTCGTATCACGATATTGTTACAAAAATTAATCAAGGTGAATCATGTAAAAGTAAATAGTTACAAGAGAATGTCTTCCAAGTGAAATAAATTATCGAAAAATTGTTTATTACAACTTTTATGGTTAAAAAGAGAAAATTATTTGTGGTATGTACAATAATATTAAGCGAGGTAAGTTTTGAGCTTCTAAAATCACGTTGCGTTATAGAATTGTCACTATGAGAAAATATATTTAATTGCACACTTTTACTGTTAATATTTCTTACTATACTTAATACGCATTACTTATCTTAATTTCATTTAATTTCAACTGTTAGTGATTATTATCAAAATTATGAATATTAATGAATCTTTTTATATTTAAATTACACCTTTCAATACCTTATTTTTAACGAACACGAAACTATTGTATTAATTTCAGTTACTGTAACATGCACAGAAAACAACAAAATTTTATTAAAATTAAAATATTTCTTATTTCTTTATGTTATAACAATTAAAAACTTTATTTCATTTTTGTGAAAATTACTTTTGATTATCAACATTAGGTTCTATATGGATTTTTTCATCTTTATTTTATAGTATGTGTTAAATAAACATCATCCATTAAAATATTATTTAAATTTTTATATACCCGAACTATTATTTGATAACACTTATAATTTAACTACTGATCTAAATTTTGTTGTAAATTTAAAACATCTAAGGTCCAAAATTTTAATACGGTACAATATTAAAATAATACAGAAACTGTTTCTCAATCACATTTACTATAATGTATGATTTAAATGATTTATACATTTTTATGGCTATTAGAAGACTATTAGAAGTTATACTCATGGAAGCGCAGACTACTTGTGCGATTTGTGGCAAAAACTCAATAAATAAGTGCAGTGGTTGTGAAAACGTTTATTACTGCAGTAAACAGCACCAGAAAAAGGACTGGAAGAAACATGCGAAATTCTGTAAACCTTTTAAGGTTAGAAATTTTTTCTACAATAATCCTCCTTTATTCGATATAATGTGAAATGAATTATATGTATTTAGTTTGATATAAAAATATTAGGTTGTCCCAAAAGTTTCTTTCGTTTTATAATAAGCAATGGATGCATAATGTTTTATGTTTCACAATATATTATTATTTTATATAGGATTCATTTTGTTCTACTTTTTTCCTCCATCTCTCGATTAACAAATAAAGGTAAATATTTATTTAAACATTGCTAGACGAAACCATTGCGGGAAGACAACGAAAGAAATTGTCGGGACAACCTAATAATATTATAATATCATAAACAGCTATAGTTAATTATCTTTTATACTTTTTTAACAATTACCTTCGAAGCTGCATAAACAAACTATTTTTATTAAAGGAAAACAGAAAATTTTATTTTACTTTTGTGTAAAAAAATTTAATGAATTCCAAGTTAATCGTACGAGTTTTAATATTATCCATTTACTGAAAAACTTTTACTTATAAAAATGATTAAAAGTAAAACTTATGGTACTAAAACACTATTTGAACAAGAATAAACATTTAATTCGGTTATGTCAAATTTTAAAAAGAGACACTGGTCCAAAGGGTAAAGAAATAATAAAAATTTTTGTTTTTGTACGCTTTGCATGCTTTTAGAAAATCAAAAACTTATATCTATAGATGACAATAACTACCGTAGCAAAAACTTAATTGTATAAGTATCATTTGGATAGGCAGCATTTAACACGTTGACCGCCACAATGGTCGTATGTGACCGCAGATGTTACATCACGTATTAGAAGTAAAAGAAGTAAAAGAAGCGCGAAAAAAATGCGAATAACGTATATTATGATAAACTCTCTGTAATATGATACAGTACGATGACCTGTCGTGAAAACTTCGCTTCGATTGAGCCACAGATCTCGGATATTATTGTAGGGATGTTAGGTTGCTGGCGGGTGTCTCAATGAAGACTCACCAATGGACACTGTCTGATTAACAATAACTATTTATTAATTAGTAAAGATACTCAGTATTATGTACAATGTTTGCTCTCTAATTCTCTTTACTCGACTCTCTATACTCGACTAACTCTTCTCGACTCACCACTCTCAACTCTCTCGCACGCGCATTCTCTCCATCCATATATTCCCTGATTCTTTCTTCTTCTATTTCTCAATCTCTTTCACTCTGCTCAACCATTCCCTCGTTCCAACTCCTCGGTCACACGATAATCCCTGTCATTCGGTCCAAATACTCTTTTCTCACACTTCTATCGCTCGGCCCAAACACTCGTCTCTCGCACTTCGATCACACTGTCCCAAACACTTTTTATTCACACCTCTAGCACTCCAGATTAAATATTCACACCTCAGACTTACCATTCTCACGCTATTATTTTCATTTTATTCTTGTAAAATTTTATTGTAACCAAACGAAGCTTGGTTTTAAAATTAAAAAAGTCAAAGATACCCGAATTCGCTTAGTAAAGGAGGGATTTAGTAAGATGAAAGGGTGTAAAGTACCCTTTTAAAATCACTCACAAAAAATTCAATTCAGATTTGTAGAAAAGAAATTATACTTTTGAAGGTACACGTTGTACAGGAGTTGCTCAGCAGCTTGAGGGTGAATTTCTTATGATACAATAAATGTCTCGATAAATATACTGACTATGTAGAAAAATAGTGTAATACATGTAGCAATTTTGTCTTTCAAATATATACGCAAACATTCTTTGTACACTTTTCTATTTTATCTACTATTTTTTAATGTATTTCAAGATTATATAATTGCCCCGAGTGTGGCAACACATACCACCGTTTTTATAAGCTGTGGTTGCTATACAATTTGATTATTGTTTGAAAACGGCTTTAAATTGATGTACTGGTTTGTCCAATGGCGGACTGACCACCGAGAGTTTGCAAAAATTTAGGGCCACTTTACGTAGATTTTACATTTTCTATAACAAAAGAAAACAAAAATGTGTATAAAATCACAATTATAAACTTTTCTCTAATTGTTTTAAACTTAATATTTAGCATACGTGTTTTCTCATTATTTATTATATTATTATATATTATATATTTATAATCTTTTAAGAGGACGGGTCATGTTGGTAATCTTCCGGTAAAAATTAAAATCCCAGTTCAACCCTAAGTTTGCCCTACATTTGATTTATGTTTGGTGAATTACCAAACCACAAACAATTTTCGGCCTCGTGTTTGTTACTATATTTATTGTGGTATTGTAGAGAGTAAGGACAGTAATCCTTGAAGTAGATATGTAACGTTTATTATTAACACATTGTACACCGGCCCCGCGAAAACGCGGGATTCAAAGTCTATCGTTTGTACGCCGACAATTTTTAATTGTAAATTAATTTTTTTTATTATTAATTTTTCGTTATCGTTAAATTGCATATAACGAGTATGCAAACTAAATTTAGTGTTTTACGATAATGTATAAAATTTTTAAATATTTTCTTCACCTATTCATTGGTCGTCAACAAGCGAATCATGCCGGCGTCGAGGCTTTAAGCGGTCGATACGGTGCCGGCGCTCAGACTTTAAATGTCTCAGATGCCACCGGCGTACAATGTGTTAAGATAATTACAACGACTCAACAACGCGACAACAAGGCGATTTGACGCATACCCACGAGTCAACGAGAGATGCTCTTTTTTAAACGTTCCCAACCGATCGATCGTCGTTTGTCAATTTGTGAATGCTCCGCGAATCCTCTCGAATATCCACTATATCTCAAATATCGCCATGCTTCTTGCAATTTCGCGGAGCGTCCATCTCGATCGCCACACGACAAAACACGTGCACGCGCGCTCGTCTACGCACGCTACCACATATCGCACTATTATATTGTTATTAATACATTGCATGCAGGAAACATACTTTTACGTTTTTTGCAATCTGTCACTGGAGCGCGGGTCACGTAAAAGTACGTATTTAGTAGATTTGTGCTGGAGAACGAGCACCGTATAAATACGATGGGCATTGCAAGTATGTATGGTGTTTTTTTTTTTTTTTTTTTAATAATCATAGAGCATATATTTAAGTGTAAAATAAAAAAAGTTTCGTTGAGAAAAACGAAGTAGTTATCGATTTATTGCGATTTTACCGAAAGAAATGCCCGCTACACGCCTAAGTCCGCGACGAAATATACTCGCACGCGATGTGTTAAGGTTTCACCCTTTCGCTACGAAGGACGTATATATACGGTCTCAGAAATTAAACAATCCTTTACTAAAACCGTACATAGACATCTTCTATAGCATAAAATTATTTTTATTTTCATTCACATGTGTTATAACATAATTCACTGCACAATGTATCTAAATTTTTATATGTATATTTTTGTCATATCGATAAAAATTGTATCGATCTGTATAGCAATAGCGTTTTTAGTCCTTAGAGCACCGTAGTGAAGGGGTTAATAATATGAATTAAGATATAAAATATTATTTTTACAATAGAAAATTATTTTTATTATAGAATTATTAAACCTTCATAATAATATAATATGTATAATATGTATAATATAATATAATATAATATAATATAATATAATATAATATAATATAATATAATATAATATAATAAACCTTAATAATAATATTATATTATATTATTATTAAGGTTTAATAATAATATAATATAAATATGAATTATATTATAATAAATAATATAATATAATTATGAAAGCAAAGCTTTTACCCCACGTCCATTAGTTTTCATTCTCCGATATGTTGTTATTTTCAATCATATCTTGAAATTTGTACCATCTATTATTAAATATCCTCAATATTTTATATTGCTAACAAATTACACTCGAAATTTAACGTTAGTAATCCGAAAAGACTTAACGACTAATGTAATATCTCATTTTAAAGTTAACAGAAGATTCCATATTGGGCCGACATTACATAGCCACAAGAAATATCAAAGTAGGGGAAATTGTTCTTAAGGACAATGAACCTCTGATCACAGCCCCTATGGACAATTGTGTCCCCCTGTGTCTTCAATGTTACACGGTGTTACATAAAAACATTGCAGTACCTTGTACAAAATGTGGTTGGCCACTTTGTCAAAACTGTAAAGAACATGGACTGGAGTGTAATTTTACCTCTTCTCGCAGAGATAATAAGGTAACAATTATTTTGTTTTTAAGATAAAGTAACTTTATTGTATGTTTATTGATGTTCATATAATCAAGTATAATCATGACACATAGTCACGTATGTGTATTACTGAAATAGAGAATACTTCTCTATTATATTTTGCTATCGTTTTGAACCAAGTATACAATACAGTAGACTCTCCATATATCGCGCTCCCTTATAATGTGAGTTTGTATAACGTATAAAATTTAACATTTTGACACAGTTTTTTATTTTTTGTTTACAAAAGCAAATGTATACAACTGTTTATATATGGACAGTGAAGCTGACAGTTTAAAAAAAATAAAGGTTTATCAAAAGAAATATGCACATGTAAAGATATAAGAGGAAAATATTTTTATTCAAATTAAAAAAAAAATTAAAATATGTGCTTCACTGTTTAACATCCATTCACTATCGGAAGTATCGACAAATAATTTCCAACGACGCCATCTTGTTAACATTGGCTGTACATAATTATATAAATTCGTCTAATAATGCATGCCCCGTTTAACGCGATTTTCTAAAAACGTGGAACGTATACGGGAGTCCACTGTACTGTTACGGCTGCAAGGGCCGGGGCGTGGGCC
This sequence comes from Ctenoplectra terminalis, assembly GCA_019453375.1. NCBI lineage: Eukaryota > Metazoa > Arthropoda > Insecta > Hymenoptera > Apidae > Ctenoplectra > Ctenoplectra terminalis. Next base: position 12,936 of record SMSQ01018424.1, read on the forward strand.
AGGCGTTGCCGCGTGGCCTTAGGTTTATGGGTAGGTAGGATTGTTGGTCAGGATCGGACGAACCGGTGTATGGTTAACACCGGGAGCCGATGGATAGGTAAACGTGAACGAACCAGTGCCTTGTATCACCGGGAGCCACAAGGTAAGTTTCGTGGACGAACCGATATGTGGTTAATATCGGGAGCCACTGAGGAAAGCGTGGACGAACCGATGTATGGGTAACACCGGGAGCCACTAAGGTGAGGGTGCGTGGACGAACCGATATATGGTTAATACCGGGAGCCACTGAAGGAAAGCGTGGACGAACCAGTGCCTTGTATCACCGGGAGCCACTATAGGTTAAGGATATTGGACCTTGCAATCTACCATGAATATACCTCGAGCGGTAAAGGTATATCAAAGTGGGAATACCCGTTAGTTCGACTGTTTAATAACTAAGGATGGGTGCCAGAATTAAGCAACTCGGTTAAAACTCAACAATATATTCTTAAACTAGCAGGTTATAATAAGATATACAGATAAATGGTTCTACACTCTAATGCGAGTGTATCTTTCTCGGCCTTTACGCAGCGCGAGACGCGGAGATAGTCTGAGAATGTCTATCCGAGACTTACGTTATTTAAACGAGTTTGAAGACTGCTTCGAAAGGGAATGCAACCCGATCTTGCTAATACAGATATTCGACTGACGGAGTAACGGCGTACTCTTAGTCTACTCTAGACTGAGCTGAGCTTCCAAAATTGTAGCTCCTTTTATACCCCGAAAAAGCATTAGAAAGCGTAGGAAGGGGTACGTTAGACTCATACCGAGGAATGTGCTCCCCTAGCATGAGTCAACCCTTCCATGGGGCACTAGACTAAACACTACGCCGTTTCGGCTCCGTGGAGGATGCGTACGTAACAGTACTATGGATTTATTATTTGTACCTATGTACAAATAATATATTTTTATATGTAACTCTATTTAACAAATGTTCTGTACGCTGAAATTATTAGCGGTCTTCTAAATGCTTTAAGCTTATGATGCTAATTTCTGTGGAAAAGCGATAATTAATTCAAGTAACTCATACTTATATTATGACAAGAAACTTTAAATTTAATCAAATATGAATAATCGTTATTTTTATTTCAACTGTAGCTGGTTAAACAGTTATATTTCTCTAAATTGAACTGATTAATATTGACAAAAATTAGGGTATTATTCCGTTACAAAAATGAAATATACCATTTGCCGTCCTTCGAAGAACTCATAAATATTCTTTATCGCTTAAAAGTTTTAGCTCTTGTAATGGTTATTTTTGCCAACCATCTCTATCTGTAAACGTATGAGAAATATTTGTTAGTAATACAAACTAACGAACATTTCAAATCACTAAAATTTGATGAATTCCTTCAATTAAAAAGACATAATGTTACAGGTATCTATAACGGAATTTGGTTATCCACATCCAAGTTATCAATGTATAAAAGTCATAAGAGCGCTGTCATTGAGGGACACTAGAACAGAACTTTATAAAAAATTACTTTCTCTGGAAAGTCATAGCGATCGAATAAAAGATAACAAGAATTTTATACTCGAAGAGCCGTTGAACATTGTTCATTTTATCAAAAGATTCTTCAAGTCAGACGACATACAGGAAGAAGAAATCACGAAAATCATTGGTATCTTGCAGGTAAAAAACTTAGTTAATCAGTATTTTATTAATTCAGGTTGTTATTCTGAATAATGAACCATGTGGTCGAATGATTTCAAATTTAAGGAAGAGAGGAGAGAGGATGTAGACCCGAAATTTAAAATTTTATCTTCGGGTGTTTATTACTTTCCCAGATATTAATAAAAAAATCTTCCAGTACCATACATTGAATACTGCGTATATAAACGTGACTAATACATTGAATGCTGTCTATCCAGATGTTACTAACACAACTGTTTTCGCTGTGATAGTTGTCGCTGTTAATTGTCAAGCAGCTGATGACGCTATAGCGATATCGGTCTCGTGTTACTATTTGTAGGGTGACCAATTTGCGCAAATTTGGGTTAGGTTCGGACTAGTTTTAAACTTCGCTGGTTATACAGGATGTCCCAAAAGATCTGTAAGTCCCTTTAAGGGATGATTCCTGAGATAATTCTAAGCAACGGCGTACCGAACAGTTGGATCGCATGTTTACGACACTACCGAACGTTGAGGGATATACGGTGAGGTCAACGTACCTAACGGTCGTTAAGAATCAAGATCGGTACAGTGACACAATGACCCACATTTTCAAACAGCAGGCGAATTTTCTGCCGACTGAGTAAGTTTAATTTAATTTTTCGATTCATTCTAAGTTACTCGCACAAGCGCGGCGCGGAGATAACGCTCTCGCTGGTCGCCGACCGCCTTCCTCGCACAGTGATTGGTCGGTATTTTTCGTTAATAACTCGTAAAGGAAATTGTTGCTTAGAATTATCTCAGGAACCCTCCATTTCTGGTTCCTTCACAGTGTCTGGGATACCCTGTATATTACGTATATTTGGGGAAGTGGGGTTTAGGATTTGTAAAGACAGAGTTCGAATATGATGTAGCGAGGACAGAGCTCGAGGGTGAGTCAGGGATGATATAATTGGAAAGTACAGTAAAGACTCGCTAAATGTTCGAAAGGATCTACACGCTAAATGGTCGCAGGTTATCCCCACTACTGAGAGGTTCCCCCTTGAAGCAAGCATGGGAGAAATATGACACCGCAAGGCTTCCCTTTGAAAATCTCTATCATATTCGTATCGGTGAGATAACACTAATGCAGCCATAATACTTTTTTATTTTTCATTTCTTTTTAATGACAATTTCATTAATATATTGATGAGTTTTTCCTGATTAAAATGACACCAAACACAAAATTGTTACGATACTTTTAATTAACGTGAATTGTTGCGACGCGCAACACGCGGCAAAGGGAACATTCGTGGGCCTTCATGCGACCCTCAACGGTTTCGGAATTTCCCGGTAATCATCATACCGCTGCGTATTGGAAATTCGGAAATCGTCCAAGACAGCAGGCAATTTGCGAAGCCATCAATCACCATAGAGTCAATCGCGAAAGAATAGTTTTTCGTAGCCCATCGCTACATCTGGGTGCCAGAGACGTACCGTTAGATCTTTCAAGCCCGTAACTTCCAAACATGTGCATTCAAGATTGAAGCGCTTCGCAAGTTTACTACCTGCCGCGTCTAGGGTCTGAGACACCCGGATATTCGTGCATATGGCACTGGTAGGTAGCTTCACTACCTGCGAGTGTCCGACAGCCAAGGGGTGGTCACCTCCTTCTACGTATTCTTTCTACCAATTAGCACTACAACCACCTCCTTCGCTTCATCGCAAATTGACGTTAGCCAATCCGCGTGTCTCAACCCCCGAAAACTCTCCCTTCCTGAAGCATCGCGAGAGACGACGTCTCAATCGGGAAGGAAGAGAAGAACACATTCGAAAACAGTACATTCACAACAACACAGTCGAACAGTCAACATTCGAATCTCAAACACATCACAGTCAATAAGATCACATCGAACATTCGACGACATCACATCAAACATCACGAGAACACGATTATTATAACACAGAAGAACACGAATATCACGATCAACCACAACATCCAACACAAACAGGAGACTTCGACACTCGAGTCGAGGTTCTCCGACATTCGTCTCAATGAGGCCCGAGACCGTTAATTCAGTTTAGGGCCAGAGCGTCGATCGGCACGCTCAACATGAATAATCTTGAAATAATTTACTTTCTGTGAATGCATGGAAAGAAACAGCGAGGAAAGAGGAACATTTACAAGCCTAATCATCGTAACCAATTGTCATAACAATATCGTGTTTGGTCTCATTCTAATCGGGAAGCTGTCACCAATATGTTACTGAAATTTTTATAAAAAAAAAAAAAATTAATAATTAAAAAGTTTGTTCAATGTATTAGTATTGCCTCACCGATATGTAAGCATTTAATCTTTACGTCCACCTCCACTCTTAGTCCGCCTTTCTTCTTCATCAAACTGTCTTTTCTACGTCCGTCGACGTCGGCGAGATACAAACGATTTGCAGAAGCGAGTCTCCTGTCCGCTAAATGTTCCTCGCCGGTTCCAAATTCTGAACACTTATCGAGTCTCTACTGTATTATGAAAAACAGAAAAACGGATATATATTGCTAATAGAGCAAGACCCGGGTATCTGTGAGTCAGTTAGGTATACAAGTTTAGTGGCTCATAAGAGATGGATGGATAGGAAGAACGTTTCGTCCGAGACCTGCTAGTGGACTCGTCAGGAAGGTATCCTAGCAGGCCCGTATCTTAAACGCGGAGATACTAAAGTCAGGAGAGGAATCGATATAAGTACGAATCGTACGATTCTTGAGGACTTGCGGGAAAGTCGGGGTTGGTGGAATCCCTCTGTTGTAGAAGGGTCGCCACACAACAATTCAGCGGTTTTTCGAGGTCCTTCGCTGCAAAAATCACTCCTACACTGTGCGATTTTCCCCAGATGTGTCTCCAGAACGATAGTCTTCGTTTTTAAGGAACGGTTTAAGGGCCAGTTATAATTTACGATGGATACGTCGCCAGCGCTCTCGGACCCGTCTCGAAGGTCAACGCAAAACAGGCGAGGACCCTAATCCTTCGTTGTAACTAGCGCGTCAATAGTTTCTTACACAAGCATTTCTACATTTGCTTTCTTAGAAATTAAACAATAACATATTAATAGAAAATTTTATTTGTTAAATAATTTAGAACTCAAAGACTGTGAATAATTAATCATGAATTTTCATTAAATTACAGATTAATGGACACGAAGTTCCACTCACAGAACCACCGCATGTGGCAGTTTATGAATTGGCTTCGTTAATTGAGCATAACTGTAGAGCAAATTGTTCTAAAAGTTTTACTGATACTGGAGGGTTGATTATTCATGCTGCAATACCTATTACAAAAGGTAACTTTGCCTTTATAAAGTACAGTGACATACATTACGAAAATTGGTGAAACTATACATAGAAAAGGTACCTTCTCTCCGACTTTGATAATTTTTGGATATGTTGGAAAAATCGATATTTTTAACCCTTTGCGAACTACCGCCGCGTATATGTTGTTCCGGGCGTACAAAGGGTTGTTGATCAACCTCCTGTACGTGTGCAACCGTAATCTCGCTAACTTACTGGCGCTGCACCTCCAATGTTAAATTAATGACAATGGAGTCTATTTTGTTTACGACGCGGAAGAGTTCAATCCACTCGATAATCAAACTTAACAAGCAATTTATTTGAGTTTAGTACAGGAAAGAGTTCCGGTACGACAAGGTACGAGTACGAGTGATGTTGATGTAATGACAAAATAGTAAAATTCCAGTCTTTGGCAATTTTGTTCGCTTCTTATAACTGACCCTGTCTGGGTGGAGTTCACTGCGTTTTCCGGGTTCTTCAGCTCCATTGGTGGAGCATTGCCACCTCTCTGAGTAGTGCCAATTGCGGCACACCCCCAACCCCAAGTCAGGAGTAGGAAGAATTTTCACTTGTGTGGTCATAAATTAAAGGTCCCAAGGACTACGCAGGAAAGGCCACTCCAAAGTGTTAACCAGATGGCTGGTTGAGTGACCCTCTCGAGCCTTGCCTATCCTTGGGACCCAACATATGTGTTCTGCGGAAACCATGAATTTGACCGAGGAACCCAAATATGCGTTCGGCGAAAACAATTGATAAGGCCGAAAGACTCATATATGTAGGGTGTTAGAAATAAGGAATATGTGAGACGAGTGAATCTTTGGGCTAAGCTGAAAGAGGTGTTCGGTCTCGTCACCGAACAGCAAATCCTCATAAACCAATTAGCTCAGACCCATCATAAAATCCTAGACCAAACTCCTCAGCCTCGTCACGTTCCTTCTTTTCCGGGTTTTTCCTCATGTCCCGTTAACTCAAACTCCTTCCACCCTCACATTCTCCCTCCATCGCCGTTTTCCTCTGACCAATTAGCAACCCTCATGTCCGATTCCTTCTTGCCCTTTCCCGTTCAACCTTCACCAATCATCATCGACTACACAATTTTTGAGAACATAAATTGACACGACAACATCCGCGAGTATTAAGATAGTAACTACAAACCACGAAAAAACACCAAACACCAAGATACATCGGACCACCAACAATCTGTACAACTCAGCAACAACTAAGCATTAAAATAATATATAACGTAATCGAGTTGAGTTCTTGAGATAGCATTCGGAAACACCACCTCATAGAACTAGCCCTCCCAGTATTAAGTTAGTGGGAGCGCAGCGATAATCGTCGCACCGTAGAAGCAATTGCTTTGATCGCGACAAAGAATATCGTACAAGAGGTATGAATGGTAGTTGTTCGAGTGCGTGCGGCCGGTGTCTCCTCGCGACAGGACGGCGCCAGTATGTTTAGGGAAAGTGTGACTACGGACGAAATGATCTCGAGTGGCTGAAGAGATGCGAGGAAAGAATGTTTGGAACCGAGTGATCGAACCGTGTGAACGAAGCGATTGGGAAAACCGTGTACGTGACTGCGAGAGTTTTGACTATGGATGCAAGGGATGGAGTGCAAGGGAGAAAGGATGCATGTGAGAGCAGAGGAAAGAATTAGCAGAGAAAATGATAAAAGTGTGAATGAGTTCAGCGACGAGTTAGTTGAAGACTAGGGAGCAGTGAAGAATAGGCGGTTGAGAGTACAGCCACAGTGTGTTAGAGTTAGCGTCGGGAGAATTATTATATTGTATTTAACATTAAACTTTATTTACCAAAGTCTCATTCCACTTACTTATATCCCCACATATATGTGTCCCAAACGAACGCGTTGCTATGGCCGAGAAACGCATATATGCGTTCGCCAAAAACAACTGATAGAGCCGAAAAACTCATATATGTGTCTCACATAAACATATATGTCTATAATTTGACATCTTCGAGCGCTATGATTGAAAATCGCTTAACTCTTTGAAGCTTGGTGGGATTAAAAGTGTCCCACCTTTTTAATACCTAAATATGCATAGTGGGACATAAATAGTCCCTAACTGTATTAAATACGTGAGTTAATGTAAACCACTGTGCTATGGATAATTTTTAATTTTCAAGATGGTATAGAAAATATCGCTGTATGCATATTTAGTTATTAATAAGGTGGACGCTTAAAATCCTACCATGCTTCAAAGAATTAAAGAAACGTTTCTGCTGAAACGTGCGCTGCTCATTTTAAGTGATTATCACGGTAGCGGCTTGGCCCCATGGTACGGTTTACTCAAAATCACGCCGTCCACAAAGGGTTAACGGCTACCTCGCTTAGTTTTCGATATATTTGCGAAAAACTACTGCTACTACTACATTGTATTCTGCCTACAGTTTTGCATCTGTGGCAGCGAATTTGCTTGCCGCTTATCTTCTGCTTATGAATTAAGGTCGGGCAAGTTTAAAGACCCCGAACACAACTGCGTATGCCAGGCTGGAAGAAATGTTTACTATAACTGATAGAACGGTTAAAAGTGAATATTATCAATGTATTTGGTTTAAGTATGGATTAGATTTTTCAATCAGGCTGTATTTTTTCTGGTTGAAAAATTAGATAATTATGTAGAAAAGAATCCGTATCACCGATTTTGATGAAATTTAAATATTATATGTTATAAAACTCAAAATTCTGAACAACTTTTTCGTATTTATATAACAGTTAATTTCCGAGATATTCGCGAAAAACTGTTGCTACCGCTACATTGAATTTTGCCTATACGTTCACGCCCGTGACAGTGTATGCATGAGCGTAATGCGACTGCTTATCTATTGTTTATACATATGAACACATCTCGACGGCTTGCAAGAAATCTCGAAACGCACAAATTTCACAAGCGTTGGCTATTCAAAACGACACAAACTCAAACCTTATTCCTTATCAACTTGTATATAATGATGGCCTAATTGAAAAAAATTAATACAACTCCGATAAGGATAATCAGTCCATTTTCCTGTTTAAGGTTTGAGTTTGTGTCGTTGTTAACAGTGGCCGCCGATAGACAGCCGCCAACGATTGTGAGATTTGTGCGATTAAAACATTTTTAAAGCTGACCTGTTATAGAAATTTCTTGCAGGCCGCCGAGATGTGTTTATAGAAACAGTAGATGTAGACATGAATTCAATGTAGTAATAGCAATATTCTTTTGCAAATATCTCAGAAACTATGCCCGAGCGACTGTTACATGAATAGGAAAAAGTTGTTCAGAATTTTTAGTTTTATAATATATTTAAATTTCATCAAAATTGGTGATATGGACCCTTTTCTACATAATTATCAAAAATTATTTAATTTGTCACTATTTTTACAATTCATTTGTTATTATTTCACGTAAGTGTTGTTGACCGTCTTGCGGGGTCCAGATTAAAGGATCTGAACCAAATCTAAATCCAATACATTCAAGATATTCACTTTTAATTGAGTTATAACAGTTATAATAATTCTTAGTGCTTCGAATTATGCGACGGTAGTACATAAACAGAATATAAACGTCAACCAATACTGACGCACTACAGACACATAACTATATGCAAAATTCAATGTAGTAGTGGCAACAGTGTTTCGCAAATATCTCGGAAACTAATCGAGACCGCCACTTATATATATAGGAAAAAGTTGTTCAAAATATTGTGTTTTATAATATATCCAAAAATAATCCAAGTCCAAGAGAAGGCCTCCTTTTTACAGTTTCACTTGAAAATTTATTGAATTGTACTAGAAATAGATAAATTTCACAGAATTTAATTAACTACCTCCTGATATTGAATTAAATCAAAAAGCTTCAATATATGTAGAAGCTGAGCATGTTCTGCTCGAATGCAAACATGTATTATAGCCTACAATTCTTTTGTAAAGTAATATAATATAATTTAAAGTCAAAGCATCCGAATATATCTTCATGTAAAAATAGAAAGTGTGTATGTTAAGTTAAAATTAAACTAAACGGTCTGTAAACTGATACGCAAGGATGATACGATAAAGAAAACCGCAAAAAGTTGTTGTCAGGCTCAAGACAAACCGTGACACTTTTTTGTAAATCTCACTCTCTCATTTTCTTACTCTGTTACTATCCTAAATGATGTTTGCCTCATTTTATGATCATTAGGTATAAAATCTAATATTTATTTTAGAATTTTAACCCATTGCACTCGAAAGACACATTTTTGCGATACTTGTCCCGAGGAACAGAGAACGGATTTTGACGAGTGCTTTCTAAAATATTGCACGAACCAAAGTTCTCAAGCTTCAGATTCAATATTAAGTCTTGTATAGTGTAAAGATACACGAAAAGTTGAAATAAAATAATTATATTATACGCGATTCGAGTCGCTGCATTAATCCAAATGGTAAGTGAGAGTCACCTCTCGAGTGCAAAGGGTTAATAATATAGGACGTTATTAAAATTAATGAGCTGACACAAAAAACATTGAGAGTGATACATCAACAAAGTTAAAAATCGTTTCAAACTGCTTATGCTTAGCTTAAATTTTAAATATTCTAGAAAAACTTCACGAATAAAGGATTAATATTTCAGGTGACCATATTTCCATTTGTTATACGGATCCACTATGGGGTACTGCGAACAGAAGGCATCACTTGTTTAAAACAAAGTTTTTTGAGTGCGCTTGTGATCGATGCAAAGATCCCACAGAATTTGGAACTATGTTTAATGCTTTAAAATGCCACCAAACGTAAGTTATTAGGTTGGAAACTATGAAACGGGCGTTTTTTGTTTAGTCTGTGTTCAGCTATGTTCAATTTTTTTACTTTATTTATTGCACGCAAATGTTTTAACACAGCTGTACGACTAGTTCCTAGTTTAGACCCAAGTGTTGGACTAGTTGTGCGTGGATCGGATTCCACAGTCGTCCTTAATTCCTCGTTATCAATATGGGCCGGTGGTCTTCCTCGAGGCTCATTCACGATACTCAAATTGCCAGAACGAAATTTTTCGAACCAATATCGAGCATTTTTTTCATCGGTGGATCCATCTCCGAATGCCTGATTAATATTTCTCGAAGCTTGAGCCGCGGTATGATTTAATTTAAACTCGTACAAGAAGAGTAGATGTAAATCGCGTTTTGTTTCCATCTGGTTTAGGATAAAAATAAAATAAAAATGGGATACAAACGCGAAAAAATTTGACGAAACGAGTAAGAAGAATAGCTTTAAGCTTTATAAATAAAAATATCGAGCGCACGTTACGATGTATCTCTCTCAGTCGCAGCTGAACACAGACTGAACAAGCAACGTCTGTTTCATAGTTTCCAACCTAATAGAAGTTGTACTTTTTCTAGGAAAATTAATGCATTTCTCGTAAAAGACGTTGTCTTTGAGGAAAGTTTTCAGGGAATGCGAAGAAACCATGAAAGTTACAAAATATATCGTATTTGCGAAGAAAAAAATTGATTTCGATACGTTAATTATTAAACGTGAATTTATTCTCAAGCTAATTTGTAGTTTGAAAATTTTAGTAAAATCAAGCGAATGTAATCTTGCATAGTATCAACAACAAATGGAGTGCATATTTACTATCGTTTTAAATTTATAACGTTCCATTATTTTCTTGCCTAATTTGGGTAAATGAATATTTTATTATATTTATTTGCAATAAAAAGCAATTAAGTTGTTTGCCCTTTAAAAAGAATAGAACTTTCTAAATTGTTTGTAAGAATTAAAAATTTATATACGAGTGAATATTATTACTGAATCTTTGGATAATTCTATTCAAGTACTCTGTGTACAAAAATGGAACTTTCTAAATTGTTTGT
>SMSQ01018426.1:0-23352 GCA_019453375.1 Ctenoplectra terminalis
ATGGTTTAGTTATGCATATGTATATCTCTGGGAAATGTCAACCAGGGAAACGATCGTATGGGTAACATTTGCTCCAACAAATCAATTTCCTACGCAGCATCGGACGGAAAGCATGTGCATATTAATTAAGGGGACCATTCCAACAGGAAATTTTGGCAATTCGAATGAGTGATCTTGTAACACAACGTGTTAGACACATTATCTAATATGAATTCCTTGTGCTTTTGCGAAGTTGTTTCAACTTTTCAGCTATATTGTTTGCAAGTAAAGATGAATTAGTTGAAATTAATAAAGTTGTACTTTTTATTCTTGTATAAAGTTTCTAATTATTAATACCTTTTTATAATGTAAATAATATATGTTAATATTGATAGTATATATGTGAAACAAAATTTAATCATATTACCAATAATTTTTTAATAATATGAAATTATAAATTTTGTTTATTCTAGTTATTGAATATTAATTTGTTGTTAAATATTTTTTACTGAAACGATATTTATAATATATTTCTATAAGAAATACGTTACTACGTATTTAGAATAATTTCAGCATAAGAAATATTATTAAAAATTATTATATTAGAATAGAATTATTATATTCAACCTAAATAATTAAAAATTTTTCGGCAATTATAAAAAATTAATGTAAAAAATTTAAAACTTTTCAAGAATTATAAAAAATTAACGTAAAAAATTTAGACTTTTTCAAGCATCAAACAGTTCAACTATACATTCATTTTTTCTTCGACTTTTTTCAAATGTACAAAGTTAATTTTGTTTTCTAAAAAAATCTTCATATACATACATGCATACAGAAATGATCATAAAACTTACTAGAAGTATTAGCTATAAAGATATTATTACCTATAATTTAATTTCGATTAATTTCTGTTTTTATGTTCAGTTAAACAGGATAAGAAATGATCAGGGCTAAGATGTATACAATAGGGTGAAATCGAACGATGAAGACCTTCGAAATTCAACGACAAAGCCTCTGCAGAAGCTCGTAAATATTTACACCGTGTCTGATCACATTTGCATGTCAAACTTGCCAGGATTTCTAAACGGGAACATCACAATTGAAACCGCCCATTTCATTCGACCGAATACCCGATCGTCACCCGAAACGATATTGAATGTTTAGGTTTCTACGAGAATATTCGCTTTCAGAGAGCACTCGCTCTCGATCAAACCGCCGGATAGTTTTTTGTGGCCAACTAATGGTTTAGGTAAAAAATTGTTCTCCGCTACAATAACCTACCAGCGTATTTATATTTCTTCGTGACTTTATTTTCAGTGTTTGCAATAAACAAATTCCAATACGTTTAGAATATATGAATTTGTAGACTTTTATGAAAATATTGTTGAAGTTTTAATGGTTATATTATTTTAGCTACAGTGGAATATTTTTTATCTGAAAATACTCATTCAAAAAACGACTTAGGCGATATAAAATAGAATTTCTGGGTCAGCAATTTTGTTTTAGTGAATATAATAGTTGAATGGAATATGAACGAACCTGCATAAAGTTATAAAGCCAGCACCGCAAACTGGGAGACCACTGACAGATTTTTATAACATTTTTCCGTGTACCATAAAAATGAAAAAAATTTATATTTTATTTCAATTATCGTGTTATAACATTACATCTTTTGATGTTTCATTACATATATAAAAATGTATAAAATTTTTCTTCTTCCTCTTCTTTAAAGTGTATTAATGATTGGTATATTGTTCGTAGCATTGACATATATTATAAAAAGCATTTAAAGTGAAAATTGTATCAGCTTGGGATTACAGTGATACCTAAATTGTTATTTTTTAATACACTAATTTCTTTTATTCTTTCATATATTTTACACAGTTTTGTTAAGTAAACGTAAAAATATTTGCTTTATAAATTTAATTGAAAAACAAAAACTTATCTACAGTAAGTTTGAGAAAGTTTAATTTAAACAAAATTTGAAACAATTTAGCCACAATTTATAAATGAATATCAATACATTACCGATTATGTATTTACATCTTAATAATTATCTAATGATCATTTCAGCACAATGGACACTCATAATTTTCTTTGCTTCTACCGTTGCAAGTAATTATAGATCTAGCAATGGCATGTGATGCACTGCGTCGACTTAGGTCTGTTTTATATTTTTCATTTACAGGAATATATTTTGCACACATTATTATTTTTAATAATAATGTTATTACTTCCAATCGTTTGTATTCCGAATGTAAATAATCATCAATCCCTTCGATATGTAAAAATTCCTCACCAAGTGTTTCTCCCAGAATTAGTTTCTTATCTCGTTTGATTTTCATCGTGTCTATTTTTATCATTGAATATCTTCAAACCTCTCCACTAATTGTAAGTAATTATGTAAAGTTTGTCCAATTGTATTTTCTCCATGCTGTACATCTGGATTTGTCGCTAATATTACGAAAGGATTAAACAGAACTAACCTTGCTGTTCGAAGATCAGACCTTAATGTTTATCGCAAATGGATATGTTATTTTACAGTAATTTTGACAGGTCTGAAACATGTTTTTTGGGCAAACACCCAGCAACTGCTTTTCTTTTCCCTTCAATTATTCAAAATCTCAGGCCATTTAGTTTTCATAGGTCTAAATACAGCTAATAATAAGTCTAAGGACCGAGTCAAACGAACAGAGTTTTACGGCAGAGTTGTAAAATGAATATTGTTCTAGTAAAGAACTTCAAAGAACCAGTGTTCAAACGTTCTGATTTTGAATTACCCTGTTTTTGTAGCGTCATATTTCGTACCACTTAACCTACTTTTTTTTCCAGCTCTTATACATATTCTAGGCTCGATATACAACGAATGAAGGTATGTAGCAGCTCACTACCAGTAGTTGCGTATATCATAAACAATAACATTTTTTAATGTTTTTCCATTTTTTTATACTCAATTCATACCTCGAACAGCAATGACCCTTTTACTTTTTGAATCGTCAATTGTATTAATTTAATCGAAATTTGCATATAAGAGATGGTTCGACATCTTCTACAATAAGTATTCTTGTTTTTGTTAAAGTAACTATAAACTACCTTTTTAATCAGAAATGCTCTTCAAAGCTTAACCCCTTACCTTACAATGACGCCTCAGAGGCGTTGTAACTCTACCGGGCCAAACATGAATAAGACGCCTCAGAGACGTCGTAAGTCTATTGGGCCAACGTGGGAATGTAAAAAGTGTAAAGTTGCATTACATGTACCAACATGTTTTGAGAGATACCATACCATCGAAGATTACTTAATTTTTGTATTAAAATAAAAATGTTATTATTAATGTATTATTCAATTTGCAACGATAAATCTGTTTTTTTGTTTACTAATCAACTAATCGTAATTATTCATCAAACATCTTGCAAAGTTAATTGTACCGTGCACGTGTATGTACAAATCATAGGACGTTTGCGATCTGTACAGTTTCGAACGCTCAGCCAAACTGTGTATGTCCCTACGCGTGACCGACATTGGTGTCGCTTTTGGCACGCACAGTTGGAAATTAAATCGTAAGGCAAGGGGTTAATATTATTTAGTATGCGTGAAACGACATCATTTGTCCGTAAGAAAAAATACATAAAGTCATTGCAAGTTGTTATTGAAGTAACTAATGTAGACTCTTCTTATCAAAATACTTTTTGGCACACTCTCTTCGTCATGTCTCAAAGTATCGAAGTGATTACACAGAGTCTTATTATTTTTTCTTCATACGATATACAAATATTGTATAAGCAAATATTATGGTAATACCTTCGTGAATACGAATAAAATCTAAAAAGTCGATATTTCGATGCGTCATTTGAAAATAAAAATATAAAAATTGATTGTATTTATTTGTTTTATCTAACAGAAATACTACACATTTCATCGCGACACTGCAAGACCTCACATTTCGTTAAGAAACGAAAAGATACGACTCGATAGAAATTGATGAAGTTTAAACGGAAGCTATTGCTTCATCCACTGTATTCATCCAATTTGGTCTCATCAAATTTTCACCTTGCTAGACTTTTAATGGAGAAAAACTTGAAAATTTGAAGGCCTGCAAGATTCTATAAACCTAAATAAATTGTTTGCTGAAAAACAACATAAAATTTTTTCAGAATAGACTATCAAATATGCCTAAAAGAAAGCAGTTTGTTAAAAAAAATGAATTGGGGGTTCATTAAAGTCTTCAATTTATACATAAAATTTGTTTTTAAGTTTCGTAATATAAACGCTGCGTTAAAAGAAAAAGAAGAATGAAAAGTTTTTCTGACCAATTCAATAATTAAATGGTGTATAAAACTTTGGGGAAGTTTTAAACAGTATCTCTACTTATTTTATATTTTTTATTAGGTTGAAAAGTATGAAACGGGCGTTGCGTCAATTCGTGCGGCACATATGAGTCCAATTTTTTGACATTATTTATTGCACGTAAATGTTTTAACACAGCTGTATGACTAGTTCCTAGTTTAGACCAAAGTGTTGGACTAGTTGTGCGTGGATCGGATTCCACAGTCGTCCTTAATTCCTCGTTATCAATATGGGCCGGTGGTCTTCCTTGAGGCTCGTTCACGATACTCAAATTGCCAGAACGAAATTTTTTGAACCAATATCCAGCATTTTTTTCACTGGTGGATCCATCTCCGAATGCCTGATTAATATTTCTCGAAGCTTGAGCCGCGGTATGATTTAATTTAAACTCGTACAACAAGAGTAGATGTAAATCGCGTTTCGTTACCATCTGGTTTAGGATAAAAATAAAATAAAAATGGGATACAAAGACGAAAAAATTTTACAAAATGAGTAAGAAAAATACCTTTAAGCTTTATAAATAAAAATATCGAGCGCACGTTACAATGTATCTCTCTCAGTCGCAGCTAAACACAGACTAAACAAAAAACGCCCGTTTCATAGTTTCCAACCTAATACTAACCTACATTCGAGATATTTCATAATACAATACATAACATTTGATATACAACGTATAAAGTACATAGTAAAGCAAGTCACACTACACAAAAGACGGCAATTGGGTATAACATTACTAAAAGTGAACAAATACCTATGTAGCACATAGAGAGCTGCCAATATTACCTCACAGTTTGCCAACTTTAACCCGTACTGCCAATATTCCCTCAATTTACGATAGCTAATTTGTTTGTATAAAGTTTGTTAGCACTAACGTTTCATATTAACAGCACATTATTTGACAATGAATAGGTAAAACAGGCGTTTAACTTTTAAATGTTCGAAGTTTTATCAAAATTTAGAAAAAAATAAAGAAGCTTGAATTTCATATAGTTGTCACATAACAAAATATGAATTAATTATATTGCGTATAGCGAAAATTCTATTATTATAATTCTCCTTTGTAAGTGAAATAAACACAAATAGCACGATTAATAAAGTCGACATGTATTATAGTATATTTCTATTTAGTTCCATTTAACGAATAATTAAATTTTATTTGTAATTATTTTGTTAAATTGATTGCAAGAAAAGATTATAACAAGGTGTTGACACTTATTGTCAACACCTGTATTATTACGACATGCTACAGTTTTCATGTACATATATCACTGTTCAAAAACAAGAAATAATTACAAACATTCATTATGTCATGTTCAGACAAATGATTAAATTAACAGTAAATTAGTTTCACTTTTTCATTAAATTATAGCTTCGTTGTTAGCGAATATAACATATCACGTGAAAGTACGTAACCGCTTTCGTAACCGCAGCGTTTAACACCATTGAAGATAATCAACTCTTGTGAATAACATGAAGTTACGAGAATAGTAGGTATAAAATGAAATAATTAATAGCGAGAAATGGATTCATAGGTAATTAGCTTGTGTAGTCTCTCGTAGGAATATGTATGTCTTCTTCTATTGTTAGAAATGATTAAGTGCATTTACATTCCTACACATCTATATGTACTGGATTATTTAATGGAAACGCATCACCATTGTGTCACGTGCTTGGAATAAGGCCATTATCCGTATTCAGAGGGGATATTATTTGTGCTCATTATACAATGGTACACATTTAATAATTAATGTTTGAAATATTACAAAAATTGTTTTAATTTAACGATCAGAATTCGAATGCGCTAAAGTTACAAAATTATTGTTAAAACAAAACCAGTTGTTATAATTCATAATTATAAAATTCAAGGTTTTAAAAAATACTTGTTACTCTTTATTAATTTACATATCTTTCTAAATAATATGCCATTGTAAATTTTCTTTAACTTTCCTTATAAGTTTGGTTGGAAAATATTTTTAAATAGCCATGAAAATATAAATAGTGATTTGGATATCAACGTTCTTTTTTGAACGATTACTTAAATTTCACGTATATTTTCAACGAATTTAAAGCATTCTTAAATATATGTTACTGAATAATTATTAAATAGAATTTATTTATTTTCATAAGCTTTACGAAATAATATTTATAAAGTATTATAATAAAAACTAGATAAATTATAAACTATTAAGATAGTAACCTTGTTTTTAATAACTTGCCCAAGAGCAAAGACTGGCCTAGGATAATGCAAATCAACGTATAATAAACGTTGTTCAATCACTATATGAATATCAATGGAAAAAGAATAACTTAATACCATGTTGCGCTCATCTTACTTAGCTTGGATTCAGAGTTCATTGTGCTGTAAGTATTCACGTTAACGTGAAAGCACTATAATACTAGCAATATTAAAGAGGGTAATACATGTATTTGAAACTAATGATTATGCGTTGAGTTAGACTAATAACTATGTCAGAACACGTTATTTATAGATTTATAAGGTATAAATGGGTAGCATGATAATCAATATTTCTTTGCTGATGGAACTATAATAGAAACATATCTTCTTCTTTTTTCTAAATGTTATATTTTTCCTATGCTCGATACTCTAAGTGGCGTTAATGGTAGTTTTAAGAACTAAAATTAACAGTCGTTAGAAGTTAGAAATTTTAGGTTTTAAAAATTGTAAAAGACATACTCAACTGCATATTGTGCTTTATCGCATTATATGTATATTGTATTTTTAAGAACAACTTTTAGTTACAAAAATCGTACGAGAGAAATACGTAAAATATTATACTGTTTTGTACTATAATTTAAAATAAATTTTTATTATAATTTTTTAAAAACTATTTAATTGCAGATGTACTGAATGTTAACGTTTTCTAGATTATTCGCTCTTACAACACAAACAAAAAAATATAAAAGCGAAAATTTTACATTATGGAAATAATACATCATTTGTTCAATTAATTCAGAAAATGGCTTCCTCTTTATATGTAAGTTCGTATTATAAATAGCCAGTAAGACATATATTCATTGAAACCTTAACCTTACGTATATTTTCAAGCAATATATTTTGTTCATACTTAATCAGCATGTATCAAAGAAAATTGATTAACATAAGAAACCCAATTGAAATAATTTCTCTTTTAAAAATATGAAGAAAAAGCGTGACATTAAATTTAATAGAAAACAAAAGATAATGATATCCCAAAAATTTATTCTTTTTATATTTTATCTATTTTGTAAACAGCATCTTTTAGCACGCTCAAAAATAACGTAAACAGTTCAAGCGAACGAAGTTATTCCGCATCATATCGAACTTAAAACAACGTTGCTGCATGCAGAATATGATACACATAGCGAAAAAGATTGCCTAGTGTTCTGAAATATTTGGATAACAAATTACCAAGGATTTTGTCGAGGATCTCTCCATCATGGCGATGATACGGAACGATTCATTTACCTCGACGTTACATGCACCGTGCAACCGCCATAACCGCATGAAGCGCGTTTAGAAATCACTGCGAATCCTATATGCAAATGCGATCTGGTGCTTGATGCGTAAATATTTACGAGGTCGAAAGGAGAGTGGTTGCTGGTAGAGGGCTAGATGCGGAAGTAGGGTGGAGGAGAACGAAATAGACGAAAACATGTATTATTCAGTGAATAATCTTCAAGAGTACTTATAGATGGTTGATATTTAAGAAAGAGAATAATCTCGTGTGATATATAAAGTATATATAAAAAGAACAGGGGACGTTTAAGAATAGATTGGAACTTGACGGGAGGGGGTGTAAAGTGGACAATATTTATTGTTTGCAATGCTTTATGTATTATTTTCGGTGTATGCAAACTCACCCTATGGATGGAAAAAGTACAAGTGTCAGAAAATGGATTTTGCCGACGATGAGACTTACCTGTAACAGAAAAATACGATATATTTAGTAAACAAACAAACAAGATAATTTACGAAGATTATAGGAATGTTTTTTTATAATAGCAATGAATTATGTAAAAAGCTAAAATATTTACATCGGTGCATGACAGTATAAAGTACGGATATATGAGTATTGTTACACTCGGGTATTTCGTTATTACTCTTATTTATATTTATTTATTATAACAGCTATTAGATGCAAGATTTCTTTTAATTTGAACAAACTCTGTGGACACGTTCCCACACGAGGGTTGCTTCGTCAAGAAACTGTCGATCTCCGTTGGATCAATAATCGTCTGGTCATTAAAGACCGACCGACAGTTTTTCCGATACCAGTGTGACACGAGTAAGTGGGCTTTGGATATGTTATTCGGTGTTCAAAAAGCGATTTTTTTTTATTATAAAAGGAAATATTTTTATTCAATAATGTATTGTCTATTGTCACTTTTTGTTTTCAAGATATGAACTGAATTTACTTGCATTTCAAAACGCTGAGAGATAATTATCACTAAATATGACACGAACTTATTGGCCAACCTAGTATATCTATTTCACAGCTATGTATGATTGTCAGTTTTGGAAAACCATTTACAGCTTACGGTTATGGTTCTTTATCAACAGCTCACATGATAATGAAAGGTGGTGCAGTTTCTGTCGCCACTACTGAATGATTATTTAAATTATACTGTAAACTTTGTTATAGTTCATTACAATGTTTATTTTGCTACGCTGAATTTTAACTACTTTCCAGTAGAGTTTATATCAATTGAAAGGTTAACTAATGCAGCATGTATTATGCCTCGTTACTGTATTAAAATGGCCTTGTTATAGCACATTGAGATGAAAGTATTTTTGCTTTCTTTATGATATAAGTTATTGAATTTAATTTTTAAAAGATTATTTGTTTTAGTTACCTTTTTTGTAAATATCGCTTAAATAATTTCAAAAAATGTAACAATCAAGAAGAAATCCAACTGATTCGTCTTTTTTNCAAAGTTAATTTTGTTTTCTAAAAAAATCTTCATATACATACATGCATACAGAAATGATCATAAAACTTACTAGAAGTATTAGCTATAAAGATATTATTACCTATAATTTAATTTCGATTAATTTCTGTTTNATGTATCTATATTCATCGATACAGCTTAGAATTCCATTAATTTGTTACGAAGGTCCTTCATTTCCTGATAGTATGTATTTAACAGATACTATGAGTTACATCTAGTAGATGCTATCTGTTAATTAATCTCAAATCTAAGCTCGATATTCTTTCAAGATAGTAATCCATATGTATAACCAACATCCTGTAGTAATATTATTCATATAGATACAACGTGGCAGAATTTCCGGACAATATAATATTTAATCGTGGCATGACTTTCTATCTAATTATGGATTCAATAAATAAAATTACGGTATACCTTTGAGGTCGAGAAAAATTCGAATATCTATTTCTGATTTATACTGTAATTTCAAATTATTTTTTACAGTTACCAAATATATACCTGATCAATTTTTGATATACGAGAATTATAAAATCAATTAGATACTAATGAATTTTTCTGAAACAAATAACTCAACTTCGTGCGTCTTCGTATCCATTTTCAATCGTAATAAATGACAATATTGGGTCGGGAATATTCCGGCTTTCCACCGCAAAAGGTTAATTAATTATCGAAATTATAAATACTGGTTTCTTCTTTACCCTGTTAGCTGAGTCATTTTTTAATCAGAATTTCCTTCATACATAGAATTAAAAATCAATAAAAAAGTATATTAACGGTTTCAAGGATTGGGTTTATGATGGAAACATAATACATCCGCTTATTTTCAAGCCAGCTATACCGGGCCACCTTTTTTAAAAACTCAATGAACTTAATTGAACGTGATATGACAAACAGTTGCCTATCAAACCCATTGACTAGCGCGGTCGGTGAGCTTCCCAACTGTGGTTGGCCACCTCCCTACTTGCTCTATCTTGGAAAACCCCAAAACCCTTCCAGATCGAGGCGCCAGGTAAACTGGGGGTGCAAAAGCACCGGACAGGGTTCGTTCGTGATTGGTCGGCCAATTTTCGCTTGGCTACCAATTTTTGTATAAATATGCAACGCATAAAAGACCTGGAGGGACTCTTAATCGTAAACCCGAACCAAGTACGTGAGGCGGCACTAACTGTGCAAACACACAAGCTTGCAACAGATATTTAAGTATAGATATCAGGAAATCAAGCTTAACAAAGTAAACTATTTTAATTAAGATAATTTTAATTCTTGCAAATGCAAGTACAGTAAAACCTCGTTTATTCGGATTCCTGGATTATCCAAATCACAAAATATGACTACATATTTACCACGCTGTTGAAGTAAAATTTTTATATTCGTGGGTAAGACTTTTTTTTAACTTTGCACTCCGTTATCCTTTTTCAGGGGATATCGTAATTCTAGCATATCACTCGGATATCCCCTCTGATGGTATATTAAAGTTTATTAGTGATTACGGGAAATCAACTTATTCCAGCACAACTTTTTGAGAAACTCATGTTTCCCTGAAGTGTTCTGTTGAAATGGCACAAGAAATCAAATAAAAATATGGTACAAATACTAAGATATATAAAAAAAATGTCAGCAGGTTTTACGAAACCTGTATATAATATGAAGGTTCGTAAATGCACGTTTTTACGACAAAGTGGCGCCGAGTAGCTGCTAGGTAACGTCCAGGATGGTTCGGAGTGCAAAGGGTTAATAAATGAATGTTTTACTAATTAGTTAAAATGTTGAGTCTACGCCTAAGAATACGTACAAACTGTTTTTCCCTCTCATTTTTACTCTGTTACATTTTCATATCAGATCGGGCAGCGCATCTCAAGAGTTCAACTTCTAAAAGTTCCCAAAACTATACTATATCATATACTATTGGGAATATAACATATATTTGGTTAACTTATAAGTAATTGTTGATACAGGTAGTGAGGAATAAATTTTTTTGAATCGATAAGCTGCTACACAAATGGCTTTTTATTAGGGAATTATTATATTAGGAAATATGTTTTAGATTAACTTGTTTTTTTAACTGTTTTAGAAAAGTAATAAATTTGGTGTACAAGAATGTAAATAATAACGTTCTTTATTAAATCTCTACAAAAATATATCTCTTTCATAATTGACAATAAAGGGATCGAACCTCTCCAAAGTCAAAGTGTAAACGAAATCTAACTACTGTGAGTTGGAAAGATGACATGCGTGACGACACAGAGGCAAGAGAGGTATTCAGCTCGCTCCGCCTATTCGCGTTTGTTTCTCATCTGTAATGCGTTGATGTAATTGTTTCGGCGAATAACAAAAATACGTGCGCCCTTGTAATCGTGTTAAAAGAAGATGGATCTATTACAGTAGACTCCCGTATAACGCGATGAAAAAATTGCCGCTAGTACTCATACAGCGTGATAAACAGTACCGTATTACGCGTAAGATGAATTTAACATTTTCACATAGTTTCTGATTTTTTGTCATTTATACCCGTTATTTATACATATATGAACAGTGAATCTGACAGTTTAAAAAAAGTAGCGGTTTATAAGAAAAAATAATAATACATATACATACACATTTAAAGATATAAGAGAGAAATGTTTGAACTTACATAAATTGGTCCGATAATATATGTCCTGTATAACGCGATTTCCTATTACGCGGAACGTATCCCCCGCGCTGTACGGGAGTCCACTGTACATTGTAACCAATCAGACCCGCATTCCTTCCACTCGACATCTTTCCAGCAACGCACAGTACCGATATCCTTGTCAATTCTTCTATGCAGAAACGTTAGCATTTTTTGGCCTATGTCACGATACTCCCTCAAGAGAAATAAGATAGGAAAATAGAATGCGACGTACAAGGGATGGAGAGCATACGATGCTGGCTGGGGAGCGCCAGCAACTAGCTCAGACAGATTCGAATACGATATGCAGACACGTTGAAAAGAATCTGAAAAGAGGGGATTGAAAGAAGTTGGCGATTACCGCAGCTAAAGGATCACGGAGAAGTTAAAGACGAAGAGGAAAAAATGGAGGAAGCCTGATGCGTCTGGAGGCTTTTACCGTCTCTTTAGCTTGTACACAAGAGACGCGTGAATCGTGCGTCGATCCGCTAGAAGAGCCCGCAATATGCTCGCTACCCGACTCACTCGTTTTTGCTTTGCTTTTCATCGCAACCGAGACCGTACCTGTTCCCGTTTTGCGTGACCTTTCAAAGCCTATCCTCCTTCGTTGCGTATGAAAAAGTTCGCGTTTCTCAGTGACCGTAATCGCCGCTGGGAAGTCGGAGAATGTGGAAACCATCTTTTTGACGTCGCAATCTCAAAGGCACCGGGTAACATTAATTGCTGCCTGTTTGAGTCAATCATGTATTCGGATCGTTGACACGAACTGATTGCAGTGCGACGAAAGGACTAGTTATTTTTTTGCCCTAGTCAAATTTTACTTTGGTATGTTTTCACTTTTGGACAGAGTTTTTGAATGGTACTTTCGCTATGTTGAAACTTTATGAAGAAAAAAGTGTTGTATCGCGTATACAAATGTTCAAAGTTCAGTTTTCAGAGGTACCGAACACTTTTACATTTCTTAATCCTCGGAAATCGAACGCTTTGAGACTTTCGCATAATTAAAACTTCATTATTGTGCAGGTTTGAAAAGTGAATTATGTTGAAAATTTAGAGCATATTTTCAGGTGTAAATATTATATTTAATGTAGTCATGGCCATGGTTTATAGTCGTTGTCAAGTATTTAATATTGTGGAGACGCGACCGAGCCCACCCGCGTCTTGAGACAATTATCGCCACCACGTGCGACTTTTCCGTCCACAGGTACTTGAGAGCCTAACGAAGGGGGATGAACGCCCGAAGGTTGAAACGTCGCTTTTCTTCAATCACTAATGCAATCTGTAAGAACGAGCACAAAGAGAAAGTCGAATATACCATAGAAAATAGAATTGTGTCTTGAATTCGAATACCTTTCCATCCGCGACTAATCCACGCATCTCGTCGGCTCTCACATTAAGAACAACTCAATTATGATTACAAGACGTCGCGACATTCTACATAGTAGGATTAAAATAATCCTGTATCCGCCATCATATTAAAATAAACATATTAATTTCACGACAAAAAATTTTTAAGGAACGTTTGTATTATGGCCATTGTGAGAAATATTTCACTAAATCAATTTTAAATATTGATATACTTACTTCAGCATGCAAAATTAGTCAGTTAAACAAATTTTACACGCTATTCTTCGAAAGAGAGGAATAACGGAATTTTAGCTTCTATTGAATGCAAAGCCGTATTATGTGAAAAAAAAGTTGTTTTTTACTGTACATGTATTTCTTTAAAGGATTGCTAAATTTGTGTGTTAATAGTGGCCAGGAAAACGTATCTAGCTGCAAATTTTTTGCACGCTATTACAAATATCAATTGACACTAACCAATAGGGAAGAAATTATATCTTATACGATTTTACAAGATTTTGCTTACAAAATATTTAAAAAGAAATATAATTTTGGAAATTTTAACACCTCTTATTACATTGAAATATTATTGTATTGTAGGTATTAATTGTAAGTTGTAATACTTTTCGAAGTGATAATACGTGTCATAATAAATTATGTAACAGTTATGAGAAAACTTTAATGGAATAAATTATAAATATTGATATACTTATACTAAAATTCACGTTAACGTCAGCTGCTTTGAAATTCAAGTAGCTTTGAGTTTTTAAAGTTACCAAGAACTGAATTTTACGATAGCACACCTCGAGAATTTTCGAACGAATTCCGAATGCATAGCCTGTACGTAATACGATTTGCAAAAGACGTATCGTGAACTTAGATAAATTCGCGACAAATGCATGGAAACGTCTGAATACCAATACGAACTTCTATCCGATCGTGCGTTTAAGAGAGAGGAATATGCTTGTAGATACGTTGTAGAATATTTTCTATTGCAACGAATACCTTGGTTTTACATTTTATATTTAATACATGCTGTAACAATTTTATAACCTACAATAGAAATATAAAGAAACTATTTTTTTAGGAATAAGATCTATGCATTCCAATTATTACACATATACTGTAGTTACTCACAAAATGGAGCATACATTTATGCCGGTGATGCAAATTGGCGGGAATATGAATGAAAACAGATATTTTTGTAGAATAACGCAATTTTATATAAAATAAAAAACGTTACAATGTAATAACATTTTTAACAATTAACAAACAAAAGGGAGTTTGAAACAAAGCTACGGGAAGAATGAGAAAATATTTCGCCCTGTCTCGTCGAAAAATTAATTCTGTTCATGCCGCGACGATTGCTGACAGTAAATAAAGATTTCGCAACGAAATGCTAATATGTTATATTAAATTCTATACATATAATATAATGTTATAAATATTCATGTATACGCTTAATTTTATGCTACCAAAAGAGCGATATTTTTATACTTTCAGTTAGATATAGCTAAACAGTTAATGTTATTCAACAATTTTTTCTGTGAATTGTTATTTAAACTATTCGAATGAATGTATTTTTTTGCGGTATGGCACTAATGTATCAATGTTTTCATTCATTTCTCTGTCGATTTTCATAACCACCATAAGCGTACTCTCGATTTTGTGAGTAACTGTATATTGTAATTTTTACTGTAAGATTTTTGTGTTGTTCAACATAAAGTATAGTTGAATAAAAAATTAATGATCGTCATGTATATATTTCATTCGATAAAGAGAATAGTTAGACATTATTTAAATGTATAATATTTAAGAAGATACAGATGAGAGTTATTGTTCGTTAAAAAGATTTCATCATATCGATATGTTGTTAAGTAAGTTTTTTATTACTGTTATTTATCGAGATATTTTTTTTAATTAATCATTCTTTATATTTCTTTATATTTTTTTAATAGGAAGAGTATCAATATCTGTTTTTATAAAAAAATAAATTATTGTAAATAAATTGCACAATATTTACACTTTTATTTACAAATAAATGCTAATTGTAATAACAAAAAGTGATTCCTAGATATGACATTTTAATTTGTTTATATTTCACTCAAAATATGCTATTTTTTTTATAAAAAAAGAAAGACTGTTATGTACGATATTCAAACAACAAAAGAAGAATGCCCTTATTGTTAGAAAACCATATCACCCTCATGCTGGACTGCGTATCATGGTTTGCGTTAACGCCGATAACTATACATATGCCTCAACGTATGTGGATAAAATAGACTTATGTGCATTGGCATGTATGACCTGCTTCCGAAGCAAACAGTTCATGACCAGTTTGAGGAAACTACATGTTTGCATGCGCAACACGCATTGAGAAAATAAAAACGTGTAGATACGATAAATGAAGTGCAAATCGTTGTTTAATTTGGCATAATCAGACCATAGTATATTACATGAATTTTACAAGAAAATAATGTAAATAGTACACAGAGAATTTTACATTTTTTTTTATATTTTTCATTAAGGAACATTACTATTTTATTATACACCTAAATATTTTTTTAAAATAATTTGCGCTGTTAAAAATCTTGGATCTTCTTTTAATATTTATATTATACATCTGATTCATTTTCACATTATTAGAAAGGGTTTGCATAGCTCGAAAGTTCTCTAGAGTACAGTGGCGAGTTTTACTTCCTAAAAAAAAAAAAAAAATATTGCAACATTTAAATACAAAGAAGGGTGGGATAGGGTGGAGCTGAAAGTTCGGCGAGTAAAAAGTCCCGAATTCAAAATCTTCGTTATGATAGTCAACTGAATATTGTGCTGTCGTATTTTGATAATAAGGGATGGCGGGGAGACCACAGAGCCGTTAGCCGATCTTGATCGTTCGTCAGAGCTATAACTACACGTCACTGTAATTATTTCTGCGAAAAAATAATAAAGAATACGTCGTTTTCTTATATAAGGGTGAACAGTTTATCAGCGTATCAGATAAGTACGTTAACACGTTGACTGCCACAGTGGTCATATGTGACCGGAGATTGTTTCTCCTGTAGTGCCATGGTGGTCGTCGGTAACCAGAGTGCTTTAAATGTTTATAATTGTAAAAATTAAATGAACATTGATAGTTAATGAATTTTGAACATCATCATCGCTATTAGAGAATATTTTGACATAAAGTGTGCACTATTGAGCAATTCAAAATTTTTATTAGAAGATCAAAAATGAGAGACTAATTTTTATCGAATCTTCTATCTACCGGTGTGGCCATGGTGTCCTGAGCCACGGCGTCCTGAGCAAAACATGTGATTTCAGCGTGGCAGTCAACGTATTAAGATTGTACATTCCTAAATTATGTGTGCATGACCCTATTTATTTCTTAACACGTTGACTGCCATGGGAGCCACCGATGACCAGTTCTCGACTTGGCTACAGCGCCATGGGGGCCACCAGTGATCGGCGACGCGACCAATAGTAAAATACATAATTAGAGTAAATATCGATACTGATAAATTTTAAAATAATACCACTGTTATTATAATGGTTTGATGAAATTAATGCCATACAGAACATGCAAAAATAATTTTATCAATACAAGGAAAATATAGATATTATTTTTTTCAACATAATATACATCGCGTAATAAGAAATTCATGTTGACGCCATGGGCAAACCACGTAAAATTCGCGCGGCAGTCAACGTGTTAATGGTAATACATTTTAATTTATATGTCGACAAAACTATACAGGTGATATTGGGACAAGAAGATTCCTATTAGAACGTGTAACCTTATAGTAGGAATTATTGTTCTTTTACTTAAAAGTAGAAAACTATATGTCTTTATTGTTGTACTAGCCTAAAAGCAGTTCAAGGAAAGGATGGGTTCAATGTTACATCTGTAAAGGTTGGGCACACGACAAATGTGTTAAAAATATTAATTCCGATTTCCATGTTTGCATCAATTGTAGTAGCGAAGACAGTGATTAGGTTAAGCCCTTACATAATAGTGAATAATTTAATACCTATGTGTTGTTATCTAAGTAATGTAATATTCAAATTGAAATTATATTTTTCATTATGCCAAAGTGCTCAAAATAGTGCTTTTAATTTTGTTAAAAAAATTTTTATTTAGTTTTTCGTTCAAAGTGAATTTTTGTCTTATATTTTTATTTTTCGTTAAAAATGCTAAGATGAACATGTAATCTTTTGTTCAAGCTTCTGTATCCTCGTTCTTTTATTTAAAAAAATGATGCCGTAATATTTCCTTTGACTACTGTACACCAAAGAGAATAAATATTTGTTAATGTGAAAATAGTTCTTTACTCACTTAATTTTATATTACACGAAAAACCGATTATATGGTATTAGGGACATTTTACCCCTGGTAATGGACTTTTCGCCCCGACGATTTGCCCTATAATCGGGGCAAAATGTCCATACTGAATTATCAAACATTTTGTGATATAATTCAATAAAAAATAACAGTATTTTGTAAAAGTAAAGTAAAATAGTTATACTTTATATAAAATACAAAAGTATATCTGTAGATTGCTATGACTAAATGTTACATACGTTCATATGACAAATGGGACTTTCATCTCCACCCTACCGTATAGATAAAGAATTGAAAATAAAAAAAATAATTTATTGTTTTAATATATTTCTTTGCATACGAATAGTTTCTATTATTCTATATAATGCTGTTATATAATATTACCTACTGTATTTTTAATCAGGATGCATACGCATTTAAAGAACGAATAAATGAAATAAGCACATTTCTGCTTTACACAATTAGTTCAACCAAAATAGAATCAATTATTTTTGAACCTGCTTTAACACTTTCCAATTTGTCAAAGAAACGAGAAAGAATCTTTGATTACAACAATTCGCGTCCTGAGAACCGAATTTTAATGTTCGTAACCAATTCAACGCCGGTGGAACGGAGATAAGAAACGGCGTAAATAAAATTATTCAGAGGCACGAAAAAGAACGTGACCGCGGCATTTGTTTATTTGTTTACGCTGGTACTTTATATAGGGCATTACGCTGAAAATTTCGTGAATATTCAAAGCTCGCTGAAGACTCGAAAGAGCTCTCTGCAAATGCAGCCAACGTTATTTTTATTTATTCAATGGACTGCACTTTTTCCTATGACGTCAATCTTTCTCTCTCTCTCTCCATCTCTTTCTTTCTTTGTACATTCTAATTTAATTCATAAAAATGGCCATTGAGATCTCGAGTGTCTTCTGAGGTCTATGCACGCCGCCATGGCTGAAGCATCTTCACGGGCATTCAACGTCAATAACATTTTATCTGGATCCACGAATCCACGTTATGTACGAGCGGAGAATGTTCGAGGCTAGATTCCAGCAGGAAGGGTTTTTGCACGTTGAAACGCATCGTCGATTTATACAGGCCCTCGTAAACTCGGCTTCTTGCGACTAGAATCGCTTTCGACCCCATATCCCTTTGCAAACCCCTTTGCTATTCTATGACGCGAATAAATATACCAGGATACAGCGGCACGTGCCGCAGACGGGGATTAAGCTTCTTGCGAAATATGCGGCTGTTATACTAGTAGTCCCTTCTGAATGCGTACGCATAATTTCCTTTTAATCGGTCGGTCGACACTAGTTCATATAAAATGCTTCTATGTTACTGGATGGTGATATGTTAACATTATTACGAAGGTAAAAGATATTTAGGAAAGAAGTTCTTAACTTGTTAGCTGGAAAAAATGAGTCAATTAATTGTCATTCAGATTACCAATATTTTAGATAATAGGGAAGCATCTGATTAAAAAACGACACAGCTAACAGGTTAATTATGCAAAGCATAAAACGTGTGAGAAGAATACTTATCATGGTTCTCATGTATCGTGTGCAGAATTTGAATTAATCGAGTTATTTCTAGAAAAGAAAAAAATATTTGCTCGAAATTTACTTTTACTATGAAACTTCAGATGTTTTAAAAGGAGAAAATAAGTTTAAATGCGTTGAAATTAAGTTTATTGAAGTTCCTGCATCAATTTCATTTTGTAGATTAATTACTGGAAATGGAAGTCTTTTTACTGTTTTCCCTCACGTTAATGTGTCCGTGAATTCTACTCCACAGTTTAGTGTATACATATCGTATTCATATTGCAAGTAAAAACTATTTGCTTTAGCTGTGACTTTGAAGAATTAAAAAATTTCTCATATTGATTTTGATGAAAAACTGGACGATTATTATCGTTATAAGTACGAAATAAAATATTTCATAGCATTAATTACATACAAATGATTTCTAACAAATCCTTCTTCTAATATAAAATATTATTTATTATAATCTGAAAGTAACAACGATTAATTGTTTCCACGAGGTTAATAAACTTTTATAAACCTGCTTAGACAAATCGGTTGAATTTTGAAGCAGTAAGTAATCAAGCTTTTAACAAATCTGAGTTTAATGTCCTTACGAGGATAAAGGATAATTAAGAACACAAAAAGGTAACTAACAAAATGTGAAAATGTTCTAACCTAAAAAAAGTCACTAAGTGATACAATTAATTAGATACAATATTCAAAACTCATCGAATAATTAAATTATTTGTAATGCACGCAACAATACAAATTTAAAAACAATTTTTTTCAATATCTTACTTAAATCACTATTTTTTCGAATTGTATTTATTAGCCGGATTTTATGAAAGCCGAATGGAAAACCTGTTCACCGTAAAAAAAAAAAAACTGTATTTTCGTAAGCAAGTCAAGAACCGGTAAAGGAAAGTTGGAACCAAAATGGTTGATCGTTAGTGTAACTCTCTTTACACCGAAGGATAGAGACTATAAGCGAGGCGTTTCAGTCTCACAGACAGGAAGCACGTCATATTTACGCGTCGTGTTTGCCTCCGTTGATTACTGTTTGACGTGCTCCACTGCCCCCGCGTTTCCATACTACCGTCTTACGTCTTATCTCTTGTCTTTTTCCTTCTACCTGTCCTAAGTCTGCACACGCCCGACGCATTCTCGGTCCCTGTTCCATTACCGGTGCATGCGAATAGTGTTACTTCTTCTCGGGGATTAAACACACATGCCAGACAGCAAATTCCTCGTAATGTAAAGCGCTGGAAAAGTTAAGAATGCTTTTATAAATTCACGAGTTGGTTACGCTTTGTTTACAAGCTTTGTGCTTTGTACAATTGTTTTGTTAATTTGATACTTCGTATCAATTAGAGTGTTATATACGGTTTTTCTGGAAAATTATAAGGTAAGTCTGGAATAGCTGGACTACTTGTTGGAAAGAAGCCATTGCATTGTTGGCTTTTTACATTTCTGTTGTTTTGGGCAAATTAAAGTATAAGTAATTTAAAAAATATGTATAAATAATACTTCGCGACATATTAAAATATTTATTTCTTGTTTTAATCAGGAAATATCAACATTGCAAATGAAAGGAATCCGCATGTTCGGGTTACAGCGTCCATCCATTATGGGTGAGACCGACCTTGAAAAATATCCAAAAATGTAGCTTATACAAAATATAATAGAAGAGGAAATTAGTTGGTATGTTGGTTTTTCTTCAATTTTCTACGTAAGTCACAAATGTTCCCGTGCTTAAAACATCCATCGTAAAACAACGTCCTCACCTTACACGTTTAACACAATCTTCGTTAGCGGAGATTTCGAAATAGTTTTCTTTTTATTTTACTTTCTAGTATGCACAAAACTTTAAACGTGATTTATAATATACGTACGGTTTTGCAACAATTGTCAGTACGAGAATAATAATAAACCGATTTATTTGTTTTATTTTGAGATATTAACACTAGATTTACGGAACCCGTCAATTTGACTCAGTTCAGATTTCGTGCATGTGGAAAATGTTAACATAAAATAGAATTTATATACAACAAATGTACCAAATAAATCTTTGCCAATAGAAATCTACTAATTTGAAGTAAACTGAACCAACGATTTTACAAAAAATTTGTATTTCAATGTACCCATCAAAATGAGCCGATCGATGTCCGTAAACCTAGTGTTAATACTGGCCGGTTTCACCCGGTGGTCGAACTATTCTCGGACTCACCCTATAGCGTTACCAGCTAGGGAATGCACTTAATATGTGTATAATGTTAAAATATATTTGATTATGCTGTGTACATTCCAGTTGGAAATCTCTGTATTCATTAATGTGCAATTATGTGAAGATTCTGCTGTCGTGATATTGTAATGTTAATTATTTCTGTTCCAACCGGTGTTGTAATCACATGTTTAATTGTATACTAATGGTCCTAATAAATATTATCATCATAATTCTGAGGCATTATTTGTTAAAAACAACACATACTGTATAATATTAACAACGTATGGGAATTTCTTTGTTTGGATCTATTTAACTGTTAGCGAATAATTAGTTGTTATTCATTAAATGTATCGATTCTCTAATTATTCTCTCTAAAATGAAACAACATGTTGCTTCGTGCACGCATCTACAATTATCATAATTTTTAACAGAACTTTAACTAACTGTGATTCTATACTTACTATATTCATCTAATTTAGCTTCTGAAAATGTTTCTAAAAAGAATTTATTTTAATGATATAAAGGAAGTTTAGACAGTAGTGAACCTGTGTTACCTGTGCTCTTTTATGTTATTTTATTCCACACACATCGTGAGACACGATACATGTGAAATATAGACAAAAGATGAAGCTTCGACTCTTACTAATGAAACATATTTTAATAACATGTATTGGTAACCTAGGTAATAATTCATTGAGCGTACGTCACTCGTTCAGCAAGTAAGAATAATTTCGAACGTTATTTGCTAAAAAAAAAAAAAAGAAAGTTAGAACATTTTAACTACAAATGAAGAATATATTACAGATAAAAAAAATGAAAATAAAAAAAATAATTTATTGCTTTAATATATATTTCTTTGCCGATTAACTGCCGACCAATAAGAGACCTGTGTTGATAGAAATTACGACCGCAAAAAGATATACATGTGTAAAATGCATTTGTTGAATCACTTAGGCATTTTACTTGTTCTACGACTGTCAAATTAAACAGAAACATATGGCTTTATTCGAAACATGAAGAATTTCTGTTAAAAATTCAAAAAATTATCGGAAACATTAAACAACTCTGATACTGCAAATGCTTTATACTGTAAATAAAAAGTATACCAACACTTGAAGTTCAAAGGAAAACGTATTTTCTACTTTCTCTTTTATTGCTACAAATTAATTAAACAAGCAAAAAAGGGAAATTTTACCAACGAGAAAATTTGAAGAATTTATTCGCCTCAATAGCTGTATGCATTAATTTGACTTTCCAAATTTAAGTACGTATACATATAACTGTTTCTATTATGCTGTTGTTTGAAAATTTTAAAAACTCAATAAAACGTAAAAGAAAGCACCATTTCAAATCACGGACGCGGATTCTCATTATACATCTTGGGAACGGTTCGAACCTCTTTAATGCATCCTTCGACGATCCATTTGCAATCGTGAAAAATATATTTCTGATAAAAGCAGTAAAACAGATATGTTCTCGATGGAACGATGTATCGAAGGAAATGCAGCAATTCCAACGGCCCTATTCTATCAAGAAATCGAGAAATCGTCGCAAGCTTTAATATCCAGACCAGTCATTAATCACGAGCTTTATTACTAGAGTGCTTCAAGTGGAGCCCACATTTCGTTCCCTTACTCTTTCTAAAAGTTCGCCGTTTCACCTGTCCGCTATTCATGGATGAACTTCGCGAGGAGACCAAGGAGGATCTTTAGAAATATGCAGAAAAAATTCTGGTGTTTCAGGGAGGTTCTTGGAAAATTATACACGAGATCAAAAATTTTGATCGCTCAAATCATTCCTTTTATAATTATTTGTGAAGTACAATTCACCAGTTTGTATCGGCATTCAGCTCCTGGATTGTACTTTACAAATGAATAAAATTATTTTAGGATTAGATAATTAAAATAATTCATAATATTATGTTATTGAATTGATTTCTTCGTGTGTTCTAAGAATATGAAAAAGAAAAAAAATTGTATACGATGCTATTTAAAAAAAAAAAA
>SMSQ01018426.1:23941-41865 GCA_019453375.1 Ctenoplectra terminalis
AAAAAAAAAAAAAAAAAAAAAAAAAAAAAAAAAAATGTTATTTACGAGTTTATTCGAAAAAATTAGTATATTAAAGTTTCTGTATCTACCCTTGTTAACGAGTAATATTTACTTGTGTAGGAATATTTACAACGAATCGGATAAAATAATAATAATTAAAAATTTTTTAATAATTATACAATACATAAGGATATCACAAGACAATGTATTGTTAGTTATTCTCACTCTCATTCAAGAATTCTTCAATCTATTTGTCAATTCACATTTTTAGCGTAATAGCACGTTACAGGTTGACATGATAATACCTGATATAAGTTTGATCCTGATCTTTTTGGACATATACCTCTTTCATTGCAAGAATTACCTTAATAGAAAAGAAAATAAGTAATGTCTTATTCATGCCTCTCTATGTGCTCTATTAATTTTTTTAATGTTAAACATTTGCTAGGAGAATATTGATATTTTCTCAATCACCTGCAACAATAACTACACGTACTTACATACACTGTTGTCGAACTATCTTTACGTTTAATAAACGACTAGTTACTGTTACGTACGTTTGAAATTGCTATATTAAATTTTATGTGCATCGTAAATTGCGTATACAGTTCATGAATTTCCGAGATGTATACTGCTGTCATAACGCTTTAAGTTTGTGTCTACGGTTTGCGTTTACCCATGTCTTTTCCTTATCCCTGGATACAAGTCAATATCGTTCCGCAGTTTATAGTCTGTTAATGACATCGATAAAGTTTACAGGGGATGAACGCTAATTTGTAATGCTTATAGACGTTGATGGTAAATTATAAGTCCATGTAAAATGGGAATGAATAAACGTTTACGACAAAACATCGAGAAAATTCAAATGATTATATGTACATACTGATGCATCCGTATTGAATTTTGTATTTGTTCTTTAAGAAACATTCATGTTACATGAAATAACAATTATTGTTTCGTATATATACTAGGTTGTCCCGAAAGTTTCTTCCGTTATCTTCACGCAGCAACTTCGTCTGACAGTGTTAATATAAACATACAGCCTTATTTGTTAAACGAGACATGGAGAAAGGTAATAGTGCAAAATAGATCCGATGTAACACAATAATATACTGTAGAACAAAAAATATTATGTATCCATTGTTTATTAATAAAACGAAAGAAACTTTTGGGACAACCTAATAGTATTTATATGTTAATCAAATTAAGTTCAATATTGATATTAAAGTTATAATTCTAGAGCTTATAATTATAAGTTACTAATTACAGTTCTGTCTGTATCTTTATACGTGTATAAATCGAATTCAAATTTAACATAAATCTAAATGCAAATACTAAAAATAATATATATCAGAGTATGCGAAACATGTTCAATAGATTTTTGTTATAATCCTGCCCAAGTGATTATGCAATGTATTATAGATACAGCTTGAATAGTCGATAATGCATATATCTCACTTGTGAGGAGAGCAGAGGATATTCGGATCGCTAATTTGACCCAAATTGTGCACATAGTTAATGCATACTATCTGTAATAACATGCTAAACGCATATTGTAGGTATATTATTTTACCATTTTCGCGAGAAAATCGTATTTAATATGTAATTTATAATTTATAATTTTTCAATTAATGCAAACGCAATATAGAACAATATAAGTAAATATTAATTTACGGAAAATATTTTATTCTGAAAATTTTGTTCTGTTATAACACGAACAGTGCAATATTATTTAAAAGAATACTTTAAAAAATGTTATGATAACGTTCGATATTAAATTTTATAATTTAATACTGTACGTTATGAAGTACGTGTAAAATACATACAAAATTTTAAATTAGAATTTTTATGAAAGCTTTTATGAAATCGGACGTGATTGATAACACAAGCGTTATGTAAAGCTCTTATCAAAATAATAGTCTCATTAAGAGATACTATAATTGTATTTCATTTTATAGGAATAATACATAATATAGTATTACTAATTAAAATAACATTACTAATTACTTACATTAATATTATAATATAATAATATTATTAAATAAAAATAGTATTACGAATTATTACCATAGTGAATAAAGTAATACAAGCTACATTTTTCAAAATTATCGAAGGTGAAGACAACTTTTTTTTCAGCCATCTGCTGTTTGTTGTATCTTTTTATACTATTAATAGCTTATCGTTATAGAACACCCAAAATGTGCTAAAAGGTGACCAGTCCTATTTTCGTAGATCGAATGTCATATAAATTTTTATATTTGTGAATAACACGTTTCAATTGTAATAATATCTGCCCAAACAATAATTTTTTATTTTGCATAATAAAAGTGGTACACCAAAAAATAGTTTAAGAAGATAGAAGACAATAAATTAAGTATTTTGATGCTTTAAAATTACATTATTAGCACTTAACCGTCCGGCAGCACATTAATACGTTCTTTTTCTACCATACACATTAATGTACTTTTCGATAATCATGTAAATAAATATAATATAAACTTAATCTAAAAGGGCAAGCAACTTAATTGTTTTCTTATTGTAAATAAATATAATGAAATGTTCATTTACCCAAGTTAAGCAAGAAAATAATGGAATGTTATACATTTAAAAAGATAGTAAGTATGTGCTTCTAAAATATATGTAATTTTGCCGACAGTACACTTAAATTTTGCTCTAAAAGAACCGGACGGTTAAATGTTAATTGGTGAAAATATTATTCACTTTCTTTTAAATATTTATCCAATCACTTATTGCATCTGGAGAAAGATAATTGTGGATCAAGGAGATAAGAATCGGCAAGGTCGTCCTTAACCCTTTGCACTATAACCACGTGTGTGACTCGTTTCTGGTTAAAATACAATAAAAGCGCACAGTATTTATGATAAAGTTCAATTTTAGCTTCAACTGTAATTTAAATTTGCAATATTGAAAGTTAGCAAATACAAAATACGTGTAATATTTCAATACTTTGCGTTTGACGGAGTGTCAAAGACATGAATAACTATTGCTAATATGTATGAAGATTGAAGAAATCGTAAGCAAAGGGGTTAATGATGCCCTTGCAAGTGTTTTTTTTTTTATATGAAGCCCTAGTTTGTCTTAAAGAAAGAAGATATGAATATTTAAAAACAAACGAATAACATTTCGAACAATCAGTAAAGTAATTTTGAAGAACACTGAATCTAAATTATTTTTATGTCGTAGATTATCTAGAATAAGAAATAATGTTTTAGACAAAGATTTTAGAATTGAAGAGAGCTATTCGAAAATATACAATTTTATGTAGGACTCCATTTAACGCGTTAAATACCACGCTGATGTTGATTGAGTTTCCGTTAGGCTGCGTGCCTGGATACTAATTCAAAAGCATTTGGTCGCAAAATAGTTAAGAATTTAAGAGGAAAATTGTAAATGCCTGCAAAGGAAAGTCGTATCTTTGTTTAATGTGATTTAATAGATCCACTTACAAGGGACGTTCGGTAACCCGAAAATTCAAAAAAATTTGAAACTTTGCTGGTTTATAGAGGACCTCGAACTAAGTATCACGCTATGTATTTCTTTTATCCGCTGATATTCTGTTTTTCAGGGTGAAAACACCCCTTAAAGTTTCCGGTGTGCTTTCCTATTTTCCTATATATTTTGAAAATTATGACAAATATCAACAAATTTTTAGATCGAGAATTTAATGATTTCCTATGCCCTAAAAAACTGTGTAATAAAATTGTTAAACTTTTATTGTTTAAACAAAAACGAAACCCTCACCACCCTTAGTTTAGAAAATTTTGATTTTCTTGTCTGGTCAATAAATATGCAAAATTTTATTGCACTGTACACAATGTATGGGAAACCTACTCTGTTGCGAAGTGCCTGATGTAAAAAGTATCTCTGTTTCGAACACTTGTTTTAATAGCACCATTTATGTAATACAGATGAAGCATGAAAGATGAATTGTAGATACATGTATGTACTTTCATTATATTTTACAAACTTTAAGGGGTGTTTTCACTCTGAAAAACCAAATATCAGCACATAAAAAAAAATAACGTGATACGATAACGTTCAAGGTCCTCTACAAACCACCAAAGTTTCAAATTTTTTGAATTTTCGAGTTACCGAACGTCTCTTGTTAATCGTAAGCAATAGAAGCCGTTCAGCTGTTATCCCTGCGCACGACCTTTGACAGAATAGAGAAGAGTCGTATATTTTTGTGGGGGCCGTGCATAAGGAATCGGCCAAGTGCGTCCACTTAGGACTGTACTTCCTTTTTTCCTAGGACACTTCCTAGGAAAAGCACGAGGTTTTCGACAGTCTTAGCCAGCACGCCTCGCCCACCAGCCTTCCTTACATAATGAATTATAAGATATTATTTGTTTAAATTGATATTGTCAGTTCTCAGAAACCAATGATGCCTAAACGAAAATTTCAGCAACGGTCTGTCAGCGTGACGTTTAACGTTTTAATAAAGTAGGAATGACCACCCTCTTTCATATTTTAAGAGTTGAAATTACTAATAGTATAAAAAGGTACAATAACCATTAGATAGCTGGAAAAAAGTGGCTTTCACTTTTAATAGTTTCGAAAAAAGTAGCTTGTAATGTTTTATATAATCCGTCCTGTATGTATTTATATACCCAGTTAAACTGTGTTTTACATGATTAAAATTATAAAAGTTACTTGTACATAGTTAATTGTTTCACGCTTTATACAAATTTCATCAGTTTATAAAATTAATGTTGTTTTTATTATGCTTTTCAACAACTTTATAAAGTATAATTTTTATGTGTACACAGACTAGAATCTAGTCACTAGATGAATCTTCATAAATACTGATAAGAGTTATTGCTTTCAAGTATTTTTGTAGCTAAATACCTAATTAAACTCTTACCGTGTCATTGAATTAAGACCAGTTTTTTACGAGCATATCGTTTAAGCGTGTTTTTGCATTTTTACATTATTACAAAAAATGTACGCAAGAAATCTTAAAAAACAACACATCCCAGTTTGAAATTAGTAGGGGTATTTCAATAAAACGAGAAACATGTTGTTACATACAATTGGAATTCATTAGATATTACGATAGAGAAGAAACGTGCATGAAGTACACAAGAATGCAAATAATGTCATTGGATACGAGGAAACTAAGATTAATTATCTCTGCATTACGCTAATTCAATGCAGCTCTCTTTTTAAGCAAATATTTATGTAATAAACGCATCGTAAGTACTTTTGCTTATGGATAAATTACGATATTCTACAAATTATAGAAATTTATATATTAGAAAGTATATAATATATTTAAATTTACTGTATTTCTTATATTTATTCCAATTTATTACATTATGTTATGATATAAAAAATATATACGCATACACTAGCGCTCAAAAGTTTCTGGACAATTGCTTATTTTTAACAGAATATAATTTATAATTTTGTTATTTAGTTGTTATTGTTACAAATTGAATATTGTGAATAAATTATTGAGCTAATGTGCAATAAAAATGACAAAGTCTATAAGTGTCAAATCTTATGGAACTATTCTGTTATTTAAAAAGCTTTCATATTTGGGTTATTTAATTGCTAAGCTATGGATTAAATACTTTCGTTCTTTTACCACGGTGAATTCAAACAGTGTCCTTTTACGAATCGTGTATTTAATTTTAATACACTATTGGCAAATTTTTGTTAATAGATAATTTCAATTTACGATGCGTCGATTCCTTAAGAAGGTAGTAAATATTGCTTTCAGTCACTACTGTCATTAATTTACATGTTTTAGTAATATTTATATACCATTGCTAGAAATTGATCGAACTGACAAATTTATCAGTGTCCGGATACTTATGAGCGCTAGTGTATATATTGCCCAAAAATATTTAATTTATAATTTACTTTATACGTATACATAACTACTATTACAAATTTCGTAGTATTCTTTCACATTATTTCGTATCATTTTTTCAAATTAAGCTTACGATTAAGTTTTTCTCTATATTCTATATTATTTTATGCTCCAAGCTTCTGGATAATGCTGTACACATATGCAATGCATAGTACATAATAAGTAATGTCAGAACAAATAACTGCCGAATATCTATAATCTAGCAAGATTAAAGTTATTCAAGCCTTTAAATGAAATTAGAGTTTTTAATATTTAATACTTAAATAAATCTGCTACAATCTAAAAATGTAATTTACTCACATAATTTTTTTCCGATGTTTACTTCATACTTTTCTATGAAATTCCACTAAATAAATTGACAAAATGAAAGAGAAACAAGTGGAAGGGTCGTTGAAAACCATTTACCTTGTATTTACCAAACACGATAGCGGATATGCACAGCTACAATAAAGAGTACGCGCGTTTAACGTAACAGATACATACCGGAGGTAACGACAAAATAAGGCAATCCGAAGTAGGTACGCGTAAAATTCCACCTAATTAAAAGCGTGTTCTTTTTGGTATGTACACAGAGGAGATGAAACTCTGTTCTATCTCAGCGTGTTTCATCGCAAGGCGAAACGAGTTAAAAGCTGCGTAAAAATTCACGATGAGCGACGGCGGAGTTCTTTAGTCGGAGTATCTCGCGTAATAGCGCTTGCAATTAATGAGATACCTAACTGTAGGTAGGTGTCCCTCTCGTTCGTAAGAGTTCTCGAGCGGAAGTGCTATTGAAATTATGACGTGACGCCACTTCGCCAAGTGGAAAAGTATTTCAACGTTCAACCCGTCGCTCATATTCACGCGCGAGATGCTATTGTCGCGGAAAAAGCGGTCTTCCGTCATCGAAGGTTTTGGATCCACGATAAGTGTATCATGTACATATTTTAGTAGCTTTGATTTATCCTGTGTCATAAGGATAGTTTCGTTAAAAAACTTCCACGAGAAAATGTAATTTTCTGCTACGATTGATTATTTATATAAACAAAAATGAAAGGTGAAGAGTAAGCTTGTAAGAAATAATGATTTTTATTTGATTTACATCAATTAAAGTGATAGTTTTGGTGTTACGATTTACGTTATGAGTTGATGAATTAATACTAACTTTGTGACAAGGTAATGTTCACTTTTATTAAATAATTATTGCAGAGCTAACGCGTTAATAGAATTATATTATAATATAATATAAAATTGTTAAACT
The DNA here is from genome assembly GCA_019453375.1 of Ctenoplectra terminalis. Taxonomy (NCBI): domain Eukaryota; kingdom Metazoa; phylum Arthropoda; class Insecta; order Hymenoptera; family Apidae; genus Ctenoplectra; species Ctenoplectra terminalis. Next base: position 31,081 of record SMSQ01018426.1, read on the forward strand.
ACAAAACAGAGGAAAAACTGTATGCTTACTATAATGTATACATATAAATAAATCATATCATTTTACAGTGAGTATAGTAGAATTAATTATACAATTAATACATTTAGAATTCGGTTATGAAGATTGCGATCAAAAAATTCGTTCATTGTTTAAGATCTTTGAAATACATTATTTTATAGCACAACAAACTATGATTATTGCATGCATTCTGGAGTGAGATATTATTCCAACCTCGTAATTTCATTTATACAAGCAATTTCAACTATAGTAACTATATCCTGTATAAAGAAAATCGAATAATTCAAAACAAACATAAACAGGAATATTTTATACATTGCTGACGTAATTATAAGCTATCCCAAATTTTTCCAGATTCACCGTCTTCCAAATATTTCTGGTCAGTGGAATCGATCTAATTGATTAAAATATTGATCAAAATGACCATTTTGAAAAAAAAAAAGTTCGTATGCTTAACTATGTCGTTTAAAATAATAGGATAAATGTGATTTTCGATCGCGGGATAATTATAAGACACTTCAACGAATAATAGTTTTATTTTATGGTAAAGTAATAATATGTTTACTGGTCGCTATAATTACCGCTATGCTGAGTAATATTAAAAATACGATACGGCATACTGTTTACAAAATTATTATGCTTGTTTGTCGATAGTTCGCTTCACGCGTGCGTTATCGCTGTTCTAAGTTCTTTAGCGCTTTAATATTGGTGCTGATTTGCATAAATATGGCGAACAAAGATCCTCTAAATGTTCCCTATGAGATTTAAGACGAGAGAACATGCGGCCCAATTCACTACCTTAACTTTGTTTCGTGCAAACCACTCCCGAGTGCTTGCACTTTTGTGGACTCTGGCGTTATCTTGGAAAACTGATTTTAATCGGTGAAATTTTCGGAGTTATGGTATGAGATAGCTAGAGAGTATCCGTTGGTATTTAGTACTGTCAATTCCTGTTGAGGAGGTTACGTGGAGGAGTGTTTAAATAATTATGTTCAAGACACGGTGGAAGAAAAATATATATTTAGATAGTCTTAGGATGATGTGTACAAGACGGGCGCACGGTTAGAACTAAGGAAAAAACAAGTAACAGCGCGTACATTCGTACCTGGGTTGTTCGCAGGCATCTCCAAACCCGAATCGATGATCATACCCTAAAGCGAAGGCCAGTAAGAAAAAGTCCGTTATTTTAGTTTTTCTTTTAGGAATGTAGAGTTTATACAAACACATGTAAAACATGGGTGCCTTCCTTTAACAATTCTGTTAGTAGCGAAACCCATTTCGAGTCTGCCACAAACGCTGAACGCACTGTATACTGTATACTTCTCAGATCTCGCTAATAACCATCCAATCTGTCTGGCCCGTCAAAATTAAACTTCTTCTCATCACTGAAGATGATCCAAATACAGAAATATGTAAGAATAGAAAAATATATGTATAAAAATTTTAAAACTTTCATGATTTCACGCTTGATTCGTGTTTCTCGCATATTCAGGTCGATCAGTTTTATGACGAGGAGTTAAACACGGTGCTGCCGTTAATTTTAAGCGTACAGTGTACGGCGTCTACCCGTCTAATACTGTATCTCTAAAAATTTAGCCGATTAAAATCAGTTTCCCAACAAGATAATGCCAGTATCCGTAAAAATGCGAGCACCCGGGAGCGGTTCGCACGAAACAAAGTTAGGATAATGAATTAACCGGCATGTTCGCCCGTTTTAAATCCTGTGAAGAACATATAAGGGGTTTTTGTACACTGTATTTATGCAAATCAGCATCAATATTAGAACGCTAATGAGCTTAGGATAGCGATAATGCACGAGTGGAGTGAACTATCGACAAATACGCTTAAAAATTTGGTAAACAGTATGTCGAATCATATTTTTAATATTATTCACCATAGCGATAATTATAGTCATTAGTGAACGATGTATTATTACTTTATAATGAAATAAAACCATTATTCCTTGAAGTATCTTATAATTATGATGCGATCGAAAATCACATTTATCCTATTATTTTAAACGACGAAGTTATGCGTACGAATTTTTTTTCTAAAATCGTCATTTTTATCAATATTTTAATAAATTTTATCGATTCCACTCACTAATAATATTTGGAAGACGGTGAATTTGGAAAATTTGGAATGCTTTATAATTATGACGAGCAGTGTATAAAATAATTCGGTTAAAGTTCATATTTTCTGTGATTTATATAAAATAATTTGGTTAACGTTCATATTTTCTGTAATTTAAATAAAATAAAACAACTTTAAACATTAAAATAGATTATAGCTTTATTTAAAAGTAAAAGTACAATAACTAGCAAAAAAAAAAAACAAAAAAACAAAGCAATTGAATAGTAAGAAGTCGAGGAATCGCGTTGAACATTCATTTGATCGGTAGAATTCAGTAAACGAAGAACCACTGAAGTCTAGCGCGGGAATAAATCGCGGTCCATACGAATAAAGACATTTACAACTCTCTTTGTTAATTATATACTTGTCGAGCAATTGCTGTCACTTGGGAATGTCAGTCACGCGATAATATACGAACCGAACCGTTTCACTGACACAGGCTGCAACGTGCCGCACACCTGTCACCGCGTACTTTTTGCAGGAAAGCTGTGAACGCGCCGCGCTTGATGGTGCATTGTTACAGGCTAAGCGAATATAATTCTTGCACAAATGTGACGTCTTCCCTTGATACCGGACACTGCTTCTATTCGTGTCCATGTGTCTATTCTGTTAGAATTCCTTTTTAGACATACAAATAGTATAGGGAAAATAAAAGGTAAATTACTGACTCATTATGTATTTCTTTTTATAGTAACCTTTTCTGGTAATGATCGTGAACAATTTTTATATTTTAAGAAACGTTAGAGTTAGTTTAGAAATATTTAAATGATAAATATATCTTACTTTTATATTTTATAATCACTTCTTTATTAATTGAAAACATGTTTTTTTTATTAGTACAATAAAGATATAAGCTTAAATCGAATTGTCACCTTACTTTTTGAATTTAAACAGAACATTTTTTATTAAGCTGGCGTACGGCCACCAATTCGAATATAGAAATTCTACAAAGATTTCATTCAAAAATTCTTTGTAACGTATGTAATGCTCCTTGGCGCGCCTCTAAGGACATGATACACAACAACCTGGCAATACCTACTGTTAAACATGAAATATCAAACTATAGCAAACGCTACATATAACAGTTATTACAGCATAAAAATCCACTAGCTTTAAAAATGATTCACACCGATATTATATACGGTACTGTGCAAAAGTCTTAGACCATCTACATTACTGATCTTGTAACTGTAATTAAACATATTTTAGAGAAGCATTTCTTAACACGGTTAAATTCAAATTTTTCCATATTGCCTTTCTTGTGTTGGTCATGCATAACTTTATTTCGTGAAAATATGTTTTAAAAATTCTTTAACAAGCAGAGCCTTGATTAAAATATTATGGAACGCGTATACAAAGTATAAAGGAAACATATGAAGAAAGCCAAAAAGGAAAAAATCAGCTACTTAAATTGTCGATAACAGAATGGCAGGAAATGCAAAGTGAGTTTCTTAAAATTTTTTCAACAATTATCTAAAAAAAGAAAAAAAAAAAACTGTCGTGTAGCGAAACTAAAAAGAGAATACACAAAATATTGATTGTTTTAAATTAATCAATATTTCTCAATCCAATTAACACCTCGTGAATCTAATTCTTAAAAAAAAAAGAAAGAAATAACGTCAAAATAAAAATAATATTAATCCATCTTAAATTCGTTTCTAAGATAGCAAAATATTTTTTTTTGGCAGGTGGTCTAAGTCTTTTGCACAGTACTGTAGATATAGATTAAAAAGGTATACCTCCTAAATCTAGTAAACAAGTACGTTAACTAAATTTTATAATATTGTAAATAATAACTGCGATAATATATAAGTCTTATTTATAAACACAATGACCTAATGTAATCACTATAGGTTACTTCATACCTCCCAATGCAATGTCAACACTTATAAATCCGTGTGAGGAATTGTTTGTAAATACTTTAAGTCAAAGAAAAAAAAGTAAGTAACAAGTGACAATATATCACACTTTTAAGTGTATACATCACGTTTTTTTAAATCAACGGCATCTATTGGAATGATTATAATTCTGTATATAGTTACAAATTAAAAAATCACAGTACGCATTTAATAATTTAGTGTTTATAATCTACAATAATCACATATTTGCAATATTATTACAAGTAATGAACCCCGCACAATACTTTATAATTGAGATTATTATTAACATGAGAAAAAAAATTAAAGAAAAAGAAATTCGAATTGTATTATGTTAGAAAGAGCTAAAAAATACAGATAAAGCTATAAAATACAGAAAACTGTTACTAATACCTTATTATACTGATACCAATATTAATTTCTAATTGACAAGAAAATTAGCGGTCATTCGAAATAAGTATAAACCGGAGAATGATTCCAAATTTTCAACCGGTAAAGTACACTCATTTAATTTACTATTGTCAATATTTTACGTTATTTGATGCCACTAAATTTTAATTAACCTATTTATTTACATCCATGAATGTTTTAATGCAAAAACTATTCAGAGGAAGAGCCCGCTGTTCCTTTCTCTTCATTTGTCTTCGCTCGTTGTCAGTTGCAACAAAGATTTTTCCGTCGGAAGTGGTTAATGTAAGAATAGACGCTATGTTTAGAAATTTTGCGCTCGCAGTAAAGTAAGAGACTCATAGACACTGATCTAATTATTTCTTTTCTTCCACATGGACTAGTGGTTTCGTAAAGAACAGAAATAAGTGTGCTTCCGGTCGACAGTTGCGGCTTTCCCTCTTAAGCTTCTTCGTTCTCCCTTTTCGGTAGACGGCGCTTGAAGCGAGCCTTGGTTCGCACATGTGACGAAACCCTTCGTTTTTAAATAGAAACTTCTTCAAGATATATGATCGGATTTTCAGGACACTCTTGCATCTTATCATTTATTATTCTTAGTAATAAAGATTGATATTAACAGTGCGGTAAAATTTTTATCTTACTATTGAAGTATATAAGGAAAATATAGTTTTATCAAGCAAGTTAATAGAGGAATTATTGATTTATTTTCAACCTATACAAAGTGATGTAAAAATGGAGTTGAATAGTTTTAAGTTACTCTTTAAAGTAAACAGAAAATTTCTACTTAATATAAATTTACAAATTTTTCTTTAACAGTGATTTTTATATTTCTGGTTTATGTTGAATTATCTCGTAGACATTTTGCAATCCGCATAATAATCAATATATAGAGCAATTTGCACATAACGAACGATATTAACAAATAAAGCAATTGCTTGTATTTAGCTTAAATTTAATTTCATTTGGAATATATGTTGAATAAATATCTCTTATTTATTTTAATGGAATCCAAAATTATTTGATCTTGATTTTAGGCCAGCAAATATGCATATAAATTAATTACCCGTTCTACATTCGTTGCACAATTATACATATTTATTTTATGATTTATTTATTTATTTGTTATATGATTTATGTATCTGTGATTTATTCAATCAACGTACTAATTCGACGAATGTGTAATACCGTATGCGTCAATACATTCTTAAATAGTTTTCAGTAGATCTGTAATTCTACTTAAAATCACGAATTAGTTGTTTATAAGTTGGTATTTACATAATTGTTAGAAATTGGATAAATCGTATTATACAAATTAATGTTTGTTTGGTTAAATTTATACAAATAAAAGTCGGAAAACTATTTCATTGTTGGATAGAAAGATAATGAATGTACAATGTGTTATGAAACACTTGATATCTTAAAAAAACATGTTTCTTAGCTTTCTCATGTTCTTGTAATAGACTTTTTGTTACTTAAAAGATGTACATATAATGGTGCGATCTTATCATCGATCTTATCATCGAGATCACAACATTCATGGAGACGTCAAGGTACGTACAAACTCTCATATAGAAGATATAACTTCCAAGCGTTTTATTACAGTTCCCTTATTAGCTTTAAAAACCTAGAATGAATTCATACCTTTCTTTATATTGCAATAAATATTTTCTTTACAACTTCTAACAAGTTTGAAATAAATAGTCAGACCAATTTCTTTACAACGTCTCTCTAAAATAATTGGTGTATTTTACGATGAATACAGGCTAATCGTCACACAATTACAGAAAAAGTTGTTCTTAAAACACAGCAATGAAATTAAATAAAGTACAATTTGCATAATAAGAAAACGTTAGGTCCTAATACAAACAAAATGGTACATTAATTTTTATTTTTTTTAATATATATTTGGAAATGATCAATAGAAAAAATTATGAAATATCATTTTGAAAAAGTATAATATATGTATATTATAAGATATTCGTGTAAGAGTAACAGCTGAAAAATAGAACGTATCTTGCTAACATTTAAACGAACTGTAATCACCTTAATTGAAAGTACATCTTTATCCTTGTATCGTCTAAGATAATTGACGATCTATTTTAGAAGCTATTTTGTGTTCACAATTTTATAAGAAATATGTTGCGACTTCTAAAATTATCTAAATTATTGCAAAAGTTAGTTTTTTTTCTGAACAATTTAATCGTCACTCTAGTTTTAACAATCTAAGTAGTTGACAAAAAAGAAGGGAAAAGAAAAGTTTCCGAATGTTTTTCTAAGTCAATAATAGAGCTTCCGTAAAAGTTTACGACGACTCAACATAAACTCATAAGCTTATTCGGCCTGAGGTCATAAACGGAAAGCAAAGGTCTACGTCGATGTCCATTTCCTTAGGCGTACGTGAAAAATTAAAAGGTCCATAGAGAATTCTAAATGGTTACTACCGAAGTCGTTTACAGGTTTATGATCTTTCTGCCGCATCTCAACATTATTGTTGCCCGCTTTATTTCTTCAACCTCTTTCTTTCGTCCAAGATTGCATTAACTATCAAAAATATAAATCCCTCGAGTCTCCGAATGATAACTTTGAAAATCTCACTTCCTAATGAAACCATTATTAAAAAATATATAAACTATCGTACACTTCGATGGCCACCACAAACGGAACACGAAAAATTCTATCGTGAAAGAGAACGATCAGATTTCAATTAATTTCCGAGACTCACAGGCGCAACGATTGATCGCAAAACGATTGGCCGCGAAAAATTGCGAGCACAGTTTATAGCTCGAAACGAACAGTCTCGGTGTGGCAATAAACTTTCTCGTGGAAGCTGGTTCAGTTGCGTTTCGAGGGAGGAAAAATGCATTAACTCGCACGTTACGGCGACCGTATATTCTCATTTCACGACGAAGAGAGAAAACAATGTTTAAATGGCGAACAGAATTTGCCGGGAAATGTAATATTACACGTTTTGGCGCGATTATGGCCAGCCCTGGTCCTGTAACAGATTTCTTGTCAAAAAGATACGCTGAAAACGAGTAAATCAAACATAACTGTTTTAAAAAAGCCCACCGGGTTCTGACAGGCCGAGAAAGAAACCGAAAGAACGTTTCTGCATATGTTAACTCATTGTTCCTCTTCTGGAAAGTGGTTTCGCGTTTGAAAAAAAAAAAAAATGCACGGTTAACAAGCAACTAGCGACTGGGCTTTCTTTGGTTGCCATTTTAACTATGTTGCTAATTAGCCGTTCCTTATTATGCTCGTTTACGAATCTCTGCTCGTCATTGTCTTAAAGAGATCGTATTCTCTGCGTCCATCTTTTGTACGTTCGTTACTCCCTTCTGGTTCCTGTATAAAGGGTGAGATAAGGCGAATGATATTACTAAATAGAAAGCAGTTGTTTGTATAAAAGTAAATTCAAAATATAGCATAATATTTTATGTGTAAAAATTTGTTTTTGAGAAAATTGAAGTAAAAAGCTTGCTGAACATTATAATTATTATAATGATTTTTATAAACGTTTATACTAGAAGCCCTCGATGCAAGCAACATTTCTGTAGTAACACGTTTAATTTACTGTGCAACTAAAGTAGAATGTACGCGATTGTACTCTTATAAACGTTTATAGTTATGAATGCAGAAACAAGTACAGAGAATAGTTTGTAAAAAGAGTTTTCAAATTAAAAGTTAGTCAAGTATACACAAGCTATTGAATTAAAAAAATTTTTTAAATCAATTGTTTCGAGGACGAATCTTGGACGAAAATTATTTTACCTTATATTTTCTATTTATTTTTTTGCAAAGAATCAGTTTTTGTTTAGAGTTGTACCACGAATTGCAGATGATTTTGCATGTTGTACAAATGGTAGTATGTATGGTATCCTGTAGGATAATCCGTAATAGATCGGTTGAATACTGTAGAGAATTCTATATACCATAAAAATAATGGGAAAGAACTGCACAAACATTTCTCATATTTAATGTTCTTTCCAAATTGTGTTTTATTGTACATAAATTATTATTACTAATTGTATTTTATAGAATGATTTTAATACACATTCTTTGATATTGTATTTTCCAGAATTTTTCTTCCGGAAAACTTCATTCCTTATAATTTAGTATTCGACTATTGTAATTTACACCACTTTTAAATTAAACGTCTCATATGTAGTACATACACTATACAGGGTGTCCCAAACAAGATGAAGCACCTTTAAAGGGGTGATTCTTGAGAAAATTTCAAATTCGGTTTTATTAACGGGTTATTAACGAAACACACCGACCAATCACAGAACGAGAAAGGCGACCGGTGACCAGTAAGAACGTTGTCTCCGCGCTGCAGTTGCGCAAGTAACTCAGAATAAATTGAAAAATTAAGTTAAATTATGTCAATCCCAGCGGATTGATGCTGAAATTTTCGTTTAGAGGTCGTTGGTTTCTGAGAATCAACAGTATCAATTTAAAAAAATAATATCTTACAGTTCATCAATAGGTGTTATTAAAATGTGTTAAACAAAGATACGACTTTCCTTTGCAGGCTTTTAAAATTTTCTTCTTAAATTCTTCGCTATTTTTCGACCAAGTTTGAATTTGTATCGTAGCATACAGTCTAATGGAAAGTCAACCAAAATCAGCGTGCTTAACGTGATAATTGATGTTCTACTGTATCGTGACTCCTGCGCTAGATAATTAACGGTAAGCTACACTTCCGCTTCCGAAAACTTTAATATTAAGGATCCACATAAATAATGGATGTAAATCTTCAAATAGGAGTCTGCTTACTTTTGTTGTAAGTTTTTCTCATTAACTATTTACTTGAAATTAACAGCTCCGTTATTGTGATCTGTTCTTATAATTTATTACAGCGCTTCACAATGCTTTATCTCTTCAATATAACTATGCTATTTAAACAATATATGCATACTATAGAAATCACAAATATGAGACTATTTCTTTCGAAAGATAATTTGTGTTCATATTGCTTATTGTCACTTTGCAAAATTATCGTCATCTTTAGAAAGAATTTGAAAAAATACTTGAAACACCATTTTTCTAATGTTGTTAACACGGTTATTTAATAACATACCTTTATAACACGCCATCTCTATAACACGGTTCAAGAATTGAGGAAATCCCTATTCAATACGGCACATAATAAAAAATTTTGAATTGCAAACGCTATTCCATATTTTTCATTCGAGCAAACATGCATTATGTCAGATTTGTGTTTGGAATTCTCGAATATTAAAATAATTTTTAATTCATTTTGTTCGTAGAGTTACATTATGTTTTTTTTTCTTTTTACTATATACTTTCATGCACAGATTATGTATTATGTAATTTTAATATTGTAGGAGCCGAAGAAAAAATGAAGGTGCCCTCATTGATTTCTTGTTCTTATATATGTTTTTTTTTTTAATAAATATATTTCTCTTAATCATAAAAAAAGTAGTATAATTTTATTAATTTTTGAAACCTAACCCAGTTTTTTGTTTTGTATAATACGAAGTCGCACAACAATTAGGAACCCAACGATAGTATTATACACATGTAGGTTACCTGTACATACAAAAACCATTAACCACTAACAAGCAATATCCTGTATAATCCTTTTCATGCTACAAAACTTGAAAAAAATTTACAAAATGAATCCATACTTTCATTACTCTTAAATAATCTATAATCTCAATCTTTTTCACAATTATTTTATTATCTTTGCCTAAATGCTTTAAAAAATATCAAATTAGCAGAAAAATATAACGATATTTGTTTATTCAAATCGCAATAACAAATTGTACGAATTCGTCGTAGTACTTCAATCAAAACACAAGCAAAGCATCCTTTCCGTAAATATAAACGCGAATCGTTCGTTGATCCTTCGCGAATCGACGCAACGGAATTTGAGGTCGCGGACAACGTCGGGCGCAGCCGGAGCGGAGCGGAGCAGAACGAACCGTACCGCGGTTCTGGTCGGCTTCATCTTTTGAAACTCGTTGTACGTAGGCGCGCACCAGCCCGCCCGTAAATATTCGCCAGTAGGTTCTTGCATATTCATTTCTAGCGGACGTACACAGGACTCCGGCCGAAATAATGGCCACGGATTTCTCCAGGACACGCGGCCCAATCCCTCCTCCCCTTTCATCCCTGCCTCTTACCTTCCTTTGTTTAAACCCTTCGTCTGAATGTTCTTCTATATTTCGTTGCGACCCTTTTCCGCGCACCTCCGTTATGCACCGGAAGAAATCGCGACTTCCATGCGGAGACTAAACCTATGCGAACGTAGAAGAATTATGCAAACGAGGGGATGAGGGAAAAGACAACTAAAAAGCGAGACGTTTGATGGAGACAACAA
>SMSQ01018427.1:0-25466 GCA_019453375.1 Ctenoplectra terminalis
TTGGTTGGCGGCACAGGTGGGGATTTGCGTAATTCTACCGATTCATCGACGCGGGAACATTCCTTCTTATCGCGGAATTCGTTGCACGAGACCGATACGAGATCTCGGGGTAATTGACTGGAGCGCTCGTGCAACGATTCGCTTGATGGATCTTGGAGGCTTGTTGGAAGCGTTTGAATGGAGCTCGTGAATGGGTGGCTGAGAAATCGGGGTCGTTTGTGGAGATTTGGTTGGATTGGAGGTTCCTAAACTTTTTTTTTTTTTTTGCTTCGACTGACGTATCGACATTTTCTGTTATGGATAGATCTCTTTTCCTAATACCAATTTCTTAGATTTATCAATTTTAAATGTGTTTTTGAAGCTGATACAGAGCTGTAATGTGGAAAAATGAAGTAAAAATACTTTTTTAAATAAAATTAAATAGATATAAAAAAAAAAAATGAAACGAAATATAAATATTTTTTTTAGTAAATTGAATAGGTATTAAAAGAAAAGAAAATGAAATAGAAATATTTTTTTGAATAAAATTAAATAAATATTAAAAGAAAAATAATAAAATGAAATAAAAATATTTTTTTGAATAAAATTAAATAGATATTTAAAAAAAATGAAACGAAATATAAATATTTTTTTTTAGTAAATTAAATAGATATTAAAAAGAAAAGAAAATGAAATAGAAATATTTTTTTATATCAAATTAAATAAATATTAAAAGAAAAATAATAAAATGAAATAAAAATATTTTTTTGAATGAAATTAAATAAATATTAAAAAAAAATGAAACGAAATATAAATATTTTTTTAAATCAAATTAAATAAATATTAAAAAAGAAGTTAAATGAAATTAAAATACTTTTTTTAATTAAAAAAAATTTTTAGGTTTACAGTTTTACATTTATTGATTGAAACGACTGAAAATGGAAATCTAGTACACATTTTTGCATAAAATAAATGTTCAAAAAGATTCTATTCTTTACAAAAGTAATTCGACACCTTTGATCGTTGATTTATGTACACTCAAATTTCTTAATTTTGCGAGATGGCATCATTTTTATTTTCATATCAGCCATTGATCCATTAACGTCTCGTAGACCTCAATTTACATCTCATGGACCCTCAATTTCTTTTTTTTCACTAATATAGACCCTTTGCAGATCGAATTAGACCTCCTGTGTTCGATATACACCACTTTGGGACTGACTGGGTTGGGTGAATGATCGCCTTTGATTTTAGGTAACCTTTTATTGAGAATTTTAAAGAGTGGATTTTTAACTATTAACTCTTTACAATCTGAGTTTTGTTTTCTTATTAATTATCAATGAAAACGTCCTTTAGAATTTTTTTTTTCTCTCAGATAGTCACTTTGTTCTTAATCTTATGAATTGAAATGATTTTCCGTGAAACACAGCGTGTTACGTGTTTGTAATTATTTTGATCAATGAATGACTTCTGAAGATAATATTTGCAAATATTTATTATGTAATACGCGTGTGTCGTTCATAGTCTGAGATTATGACCTGAGATTGTACATGATTCGTAAGCATGCTTACAATTTAATCCCTTTAAATTTGACGAGTTGGAATTATCTTTGAATATTTAGTGTTTATTTTTTTTTTATTATAAAAGTAATTATATTACGATTGAAGATTGTAAGCAACAAAAATACGTTGCGTAATAAATATTCGCAAATTTCTATTTCCAGTGGTTCTTTATTAAAGTAGAGATTTTCTGGGTGTCAGAAACAAAATGGGGCAACGAGGAACGTTTTCATACGTGTAATTTGTAAAAATGAAACGAATACTGGCTAAAGAATGAGAAAAGACAGCGTACAGCGGTGGCCACAGAAATTGCACCACCTTTCACCACCGTGTGAGTTGTTAACGCCTTACGCGACGAAACTTCTATTTTATATTTCATATCTTGAAAAGGTAAAAATAGTGAACGACGTATGAAATATTATTTTATTAATCAATATTTATCAAACATTGATTACTTTTAAAAAAGATCTTAACCGAAACTTTAAATTATGATCTATCTTTAGAATACAAGTTATTCCTAAAAGTACCTACGTAAGCTTTAATTTATTCTAACTTTATTCCATAGCAAGAATCAAAACTGTTTGACAAAATCTAACACCATAACATCGTATAGTCGCTAATCGCCAAGAAGTCTTCTTATAATTTATAAAAATACTTAACTGTTTGTAAAAAAATTTTAATGACTTATAGAAAAAAGAAGTCTTCTTATAACTCATAAAAAACTTAACTGTTTACAAAAAATTTAACTGACTTATAAAAAAAAAATATTTACAAAAAATAAGATTCACACAGTGCAAAGGGTTAATACAGATTTAACCACTCCTTCGACTCTGATTCAGGTGAAGGATAATTTCTATACGGAACGAGATTTTAAATTAAATATTTAAACAATTAGGCAGAAATTAAAACAGAAAACAGACAAATATTCGATGAAACTTTGCAAATGGCGTCATAGAGGCGACAATTCGAATTAGAAATGAAATTGTAATGTCGTAGCAGCGGTGACATTCGTCCGCAAAGGGTTAACGGACATAGTGGCGTAACTGAGGATTTCTAAGTAAAATAGTAACGAAGCTTAAAATATTCACAAATTAACCCTTTGCACTCCGTTGTCCCCTCTCAGAGGACATCGTAATTCTAGCATATCACTCGGATGGGACATTAAAGTTTATTAGTGATTACGGGGAATCAACTTATTCCAGCACAACTATTTGAGAAATCCATGTTTTCCTGAAATTTTTTGTTGAAATGCCACAAGAAATCGAATCAAACTATGCTACAATTTTATTCATTTTTTATTAAATTTATAATTAAAGTTTATTAGTGATTACGGGGAATCAACTTATTCCAGCACAACTATTTGAGAAATCCATGTTTTCCTGAAATTTTTTGTTGAAATTCCACAAGAAATCGAATCAAACTATGCTACAATTTTATTCATTTTTCATGAAATTTATAATTAAAGTTTATTAGTGATTACGGGGAATCAACTTATTCCGGCACAACTTTTTCAGAAATCCATGTTTCCCTGAAATTTTTTGTTGAAATGGCACAAGAAATCGAATCGAAACATGGTACAATTACTAAGAAATATAAAAAAAAAGTCAGCAAGTTTTACGAAAACTATACTATTATATATAATATGAAGGTTCGTAAATGCACGTTTCTGCGACAAAGTGGCGCCGAGTAGCTTGTAGGTAACGTCCAGGATGGTTCCGAGTGCAAAGGGTTAACAAACTAGTAGGCGTGTTATTTAAAACAACTTCAATAATTTTAGCATTTTTTTTTCTAGAATTCGAATGAAGTTGAATTCAACAATAATTATAAATTAGATGAAAGATGAATAAATTGAATTAAGAGTTCTGAGTAATTATTCAAAGGGTTGTCACCCCCCTCGAGTAGCGATGGAATTTTTTTGATGAAGAAATCTTCATAACTGGAGCAGATAATTTGTTTGCCAGTTCGGGTTAACGTCATCTCTGTGCGTGAAGTTTTTTACTTCTTTCAAAACCATCTGTCTGACAGAGATTCAGCAATTTTATCAGTGATAAGTACTTTTACTAGGTTCGCCTCGTTCGCGTTAACGTATAATATATTTTTGCTGGCTCAGTATTTCGAAAATAGCAAAGAGTTACGCCGGTAGATTAAACTGTAGCCGTTAATATTTCTCCTGCAGTGAAATGAGTACGTTATATACAGACTGAACTCTAGCATTTTTTTTCTCGTTTTTTTATGCAGTGCAGACATAGTATACACAAGATAATACGTTTCAGTTTATTGCTATGGTTTTGCACACTGATTCATTGCTCGGGTCGTTAATAGTTTTAATATATACGGACACTTTGAAGAGATGTAAAACGTTTCGGTATTTTAAATTAGAATTATCTTACCATGTGTTATATTTCATTTTTAACACTTTGCACTTCTACAATTTTCTGTAAGTTTCTAAAATAAATAATATTGTTTTATTCTAAGCAATGTTAATAATTTATTTATAAAAAAATTAAGCACTTTCTACTTTGCGATTTTAGGTTGTTTTTAAATATATATATTGGATATTATACATGCAATTAAACATCTTAGAAAAATGTACAATTCTGAAATTAAATAGTACTAATAAATACTGAACAATATTGGCAATTTATTTATAAAAAAAATTTACTATATTTCCTTTGTGATTTTAGATGGTTTCTAAAAATATATATTAAAAATTATACGCATAATTTCAAACACCTTGCAAAAATTTATATGAAACCCAAACAATATTTACAAATTCCAAACAATATTAATAATTTATCTACAAAAAAAATGAACCATTTCTACTTTGTATGTTTCGATTATTTCTAAAAATGGACATTAAAAAAATATTCCTATTATCAAAAAGCTTTTTAAAATCTATGATACCAAAATTAAATAATACTAATAAATTCCAAACAATATCAATAATTCATCTACAAAAAAAAAACAACCATTTCTACTTTGTATGTTTCGATTATTTCTAAAAATGGACATTAAAAAAAATATTTCTATTATTATAAACCTTAGTAAAATCTATAATACGAAAACTAAATAATACTAATAAATTCCGAACAATATTAATAATTTATTAAAAAAAAAAAAAAATCAACCATCTCTACTCTATAATTTTACATACTTTCCAAAAACATATATAAAAAATCACACGTATAATTACAAACACCTTACAAAACCAGCCAGTGCGCCCACAGAAGTTGAAAAAATAAGCGCGGCCGCGAAAAATTAAAAAAAAAAAACAACAATTACTCTAAAAAGTATCCCAACCAAAATATGTTTCAGCGAAACAATTTCAATCGTATCTCCATTAATTAATTAATTGTATCCCAAATACGATCACCGTGACTATAACCAATCTCAACCCTCAACGTCCTCGCGCAATAATTCTCCATCTCCCTTCTTCGTCGATCAATGAATTAGTCTCTAAAATATCCAGCAACATCCTCCTACTTACAAAAATCCGATCGCAACTGGAGAAAGCGCGTAACGCATCCGCTTATCGCGCCTCTTATTATAGCTATCGTCTCCTATAAATAACCGTAGTGGTTATTCAACGCACTCGAAACAGTCACAGCAGCGGCAGGAACAAACGAGCCGGGAATCCACGCGTAAAATGCGATTGACCGGAGCAACGACGCGGCTTGCTCCGCTATCTTCGCGTGTCGCGGTGAATCCGCGTGCTTATCTACGAACGCGTCTCGTCGCCGAGGATCTCGGACCGTGTCCATTGGCGTTTTTCAACTCTCTGTTGCTGCCAGTGACCGTGCAATCGCAAGGCCAAGAAATCCGCAACGCGCACTTCTCACCGGTATTATTTTCAACGCGCATTATAGGAATACGTGTACACGAGACGCGTGTGACGCGTGCAACCCATTCAGATCGTTTTACGAGCCTACCTCGTCGTCGCTTCGAGGTCTTAACACTTTATCGACCGCTAGCCGATTAATAGGCTTTTCCATTGCCAACGCTTATTGACCGCTAGCCGATTAATCGGCTTTTAGCTATCGACTGTTTTCGTCCAGTGAGATTTACTGTTTCGTTAGTAGCTGTATACTAACTTCTCTATATCCTTATAAATTATAATATTTTTTACCGTTTACAATGGATAAAGATAAATAAAAATAAAATCAATAAAATCACATTCCTTTGAAACAAAAGGAATAAGTACAACACAGTGAATAGCGAAAATTTAGCCGGTACTAGGAACAAATGCACGCGCGACTAAGCCGGTACTAACTGAACGGCAGGCTCAACAACGAGCGGTCGATAAAGTGTTAACAGTGGAACCGGCGACGATTAAAGTTAATATTATGAGGAATAATTAGGCGACACGATTTTGCTAAGAAATTGATTATTAGCTTGGGTTGAAATTTTGGTTTTAAGTAACGGAGTCTTTGATTGTAGAATAATTAACATCGTACTTATTTTTAATGGTTTTTAGGTATGAGTGATGGATAATAAATGGGTATAAGTAAGAGTAATTAAAAATGATGCGCATAGTTACAAACACCTTACAAAAATTTCTATCAAAACTAAACATTTACAAATTCCAAACAATATCAATAATTTATTTTCCCCCCCCAAAAAAAATCAACCATCTCTACTCTGTAATTTTAGATACTTCCTAAAAACATATATAAAAAATCACACGTATAATTACAAACACTTTAAAAAACCAGCCAGTGCGCCCACAGAAGTTGAAAAAATAAGCGCGGCCAGGGAGAATAAAAAAAAAACATAAATTACTCTAAAGAGTATCCGAACCAAAATATGTTTCAACGAAACAATTTCTATCATGTCTCTATTATAAGTAATATAGTAATGTAATGTACAATATATAAGTAATATAATAATGTGATATATAATATGTAAGTAATATATGAAAAACTGGGGCTTCGTGGCGAGTTCGATCGGTCTTCTCTTTTGGTTTCATAATTTCGATAATCGAGATTCTATTCGAAACCATTTATACTTATATTTCTTATTATTATTATACTTATATTATACTTATTTCTACGGAAGAAATTAAAATGAAAGGTGTATAAAGAAAAATATGTAAATCAAGAGAGACAAATGTTTATTTATATTTTTAACAGAAATTCACGGAAAATTTCTAGAAAGATATCGTATTAAATTTACAAAATTTCTGTAAAATATCATAAATGGGTTATTTTGATTATTTTGATAATTCTAGTGTTATAATTATATGACGATTATAGGTAATGATGTTATAGTTGTTTATAGAGGTACAGGAAAAAAGGAACAAAGCGACATAAATTTGTAGAAAAATGAAAATATGGTAGGCCGTGGCGAATCGAATCGAAATAAAAATTTAGTTGAAAGAAAGGTTTCTAATTTAAATGTCTTAATTTTCGTATTTCCGTGTATTTAAATACAGGATTTTTTTATTTTCCAATGCATGAGTATTAAAAGCCTCTATTTAACGTGTATTTAAATACACGATTTTTTATTCCCAAAGTACGCGTATTACTGGCCACCATTTCATTTTGCTACACAAGTATTTGCAAATATATTTGTTTTTTTTGCATATTATATTTAGTATCATGCAACTAGTGAGCCAACCACTCATGCATCTAGTGATCCAACCAGCAAATTTGGTATTTGTATATCTGTGAATAACACTCAACAGTGTTACCACTCCTCTTCCTTTGTTATCGGTCCAG
Organism: Ctenoplectra terminalis; assembly: GCA_019453375.1. Classification (NCBI taxonomy): domain Eukaryota; kingdom Metazoa; phylum Arthropoda; class Insecta; order Hymenoptera; family Apidae; genus Ctenoplectra; species Ctenoplectra terminalis. The sequence goes on from SMSQ01018427.1 coordinate 7,256, forward strand.
TAGGTCGAATGGTTTCGTTCTCTTCAGTCTTCTAGTTCTTGATGCTTCTGTCAAGTTCTTATCCAGTCCGTTAGAACGTGTCCCTAATTTGTCAGTGTATGTTGTTACAAATTTTCTTCATTATAGTTTACAATAGTTTATAATACAATAGTTTTTAATAGTTACAATAGTTATTTATTACAGTTCACGTCTTTTAATCCCAGATCTTTGTGAAGAGTCTCCCTGTCAACGTGCCACGTAGCGACTGTTATTATTCACACCTAATAAACAAACTAATTTCCCTACCTAAATTCCACATTCCTTACTCCGTTCTCAAAAACATAAACTTGCATAAAAATCTTCAACCTACTCATGACCCATTTTACCAATATATGAATCTTCCAAAAAAAAGCCTCCAATAATCAACACCCAATGAATCAAACCAAACCAAACCAAACCAAAAGAAAAAAACTTCCAATAATCAACAATACCCAATAAATCAAACCAAACCAAAAGCAAAAAGCCTCTAACAATCAACACCCAATGAATTAAACCAAACCAAAAAAGCAAGACTCCAACAATCAACAACACCCAATGAATCAAACCAAACCAAACCAAACCAAAAGAAAAGAAAAAAACTTCCAATAATCAACAATACCCAATAAATCAAACCAAACCAAAAGCAAAAAGCCTCTAACAATCAACAACACCCAATGAAACAAACCAAACCAAACCAAAAAAGCAAGACTCCTACAATCAACAACACCCAATGAATCAAACCAAACCAAACCAAACCAAAAGAAAAGAAAAAAACTTCCAATAATCAACAATACCCAATAAATCAAATCAAACCAAAAGCAAAAAGCCTCTAACAATCAACAACACCCAATGAAACAAACCAAACCAAACCAAAAAAGCAAGACTCCTACAATCAACAACACCCAATGAATCAAACCAAACCAAACCAAACCAAAAGAAAAAAAAAAAACTTCCAATAATCAACAATACCCAATAAATCAAATCAAACCAAAAGCAAAAAGCCTCTAACAATCAACAACACCCAATGAAACAAACCAAACCAAACCAAAAAAGCAAGACTCCTACAATCAACAACACCCAATGAATCAAACCAAACCAAACCAAACCAAAAGAAAAGAAAAAAACTTCCAATAATCAACAATACCCAATAAATCAAATCAAACCAAAAGCAAAAAGCCTCTAACAATCAACAACACCCAATGAAACAAACCAAACCAAACCAAAAAAGCAAGACTCCTACAATCAACAACACCCAATGAATCAAACCAAACCAAACCAAACCAAAAGAAAAAAGCGTCCAATAATCAACAACACCCAATGAATCAAACCAAACCACAAAAAAAGCCTCCAACAATCAACAACACCCAATGAAACAAACCAAACCAAACAAAAAAAAAAATCCTCCCACAAACAGAAACCATAAACAAGACACAAAAACAAACTCCAAAACATGACACAATCAATCGTGTTAGACTTCGTACCACTGAATCTCGGTTTGCCCCCTAGAGCCTCGAGAACGGGGTTAAGTTCGAGCACTCTCGGGCAATATCTTCGGCTGTCGATCATCCTGGCTATCTGTTTTTCCATTCTTCGATATTTTTTTTTTTTTCTTTTTTTTTTTTCTACCGACGATAGACCAAAGGAAGTTGAGAAAACGCGGTCGTGCAGCTGTGCCGAATCTAGGTTCGATTCTGTCGGGAATCACGTGCACCGTTGTCGATTGCACTTTGAAATCGGGGCTACATGGCTCGCGGGGGGCGATAAAGCTGCACGCGCCTATTCGAATCGATCGAACGATGACGAGCGGTGCACGAGCGGTGGATCCGCTTGCGTGTGAACCACGAGCAAGTATACCGATCGTGTCTCCGGCCACGGGTGAATTAATGCACGCGAGACCGTTTCACGAGCGTCCGAGGAATTTCGGGCTGACCAAGCACTGGGTTATACTACTGAATGCGGCCGTGACACGTGTGGGTTTGGTTGGACGTTTCGGTTCGTGGGATGATCGTGCTTGTGGATGCTTCGTGCGTTGCTTAGGAAGGTTTGGATGTATGTAGGTTTCCTTTCAGAGAATTAACCCTTCGGTTGTATAATGAAACGACGAAAAACTGTTGGAAGATGGACTGGTTTTTTTTGTGATCGTAGAAGGTTCTATTTGTGACAGAAATAGGAGAATATGTAATTTTGGATGTATTTATCTTCTGTTTTTAAAGATAGTTTATGTGTGAGAGAGTTTGTAGGTTTTTTTATATTTAATTAATTTGCAAATAAAATTCATTATTCAGCAAATGAAATTCACCGTGTATTATATTTAAAGAAAATATTGAATAATGTTAATTGCATAGTAAGAAATCAAAAGTTTGATTATAATTCATAGAATTAAATTATTGCATATGGAGATGAAGGTGTGTATCAAAACTGTGTGCAGATAATTCAATAGTAATAATAATAATTCAAGAAGAATCGTTTATAGTAATCTAGTACCGTTATAATAACTTAGTCTATAGATTTTTTATTTCTTACCATGTAATTAACATTATTTGATGTTTTTTTTTAAATACAATATATGGTGAATTTGATTTGCAGAAGGGTGAATTTTATTTATAAAAAGGTGAATCTAATTTGAAAAATCTATAGAATATGGAATGAGTGTATACAGTGGCGAGTATATACTGTAGGAAATTGAGAAATCAAGTAATTAATACAATTTTAATATTTGAAATATAAGTAACACGACTTAAACTTTTTAAACATAATTAACATTACTTTTAGTTTTTAAATATACCGCTTTTCGAAGATCTCGAGATATAATGCATACATCCGCTCGCTTGTTATCACGGAAATAATAATTTTTTAAATATCTATATTAAAAGAAATATTAAATATCTATGTAAATGTGTATTTTTTTCAAGTATCTATTATTGTAATTCTTTTACTCGTTATTTTTTAATTATTATTGTTACAGCTATGCGAAGCTGAATATTATAATACTGTAAAATTGAATATTGTGAATAAATTACTGAACTACTATATAATAAAAATTATATTAAAGTCCGAAAGTGTCAATCCTTGTGCAATTGTTTTTTTTTTATTTGGGCAGTTCTTTATATTTTAATTATTTAATTGCTAAGTTATAGATTATACAACGACGTTTTTCTGCCATGGTTAATTCAAACAGTGTCCTTTCACTAATCGTGTATTTAATTTTAATACAGTATCGCCAAATTTTTATTAACAGATAATTTTAATTTATGGAGGATCTACAAAAATTATGGATGTTTTACGTGTTATTACTTCTACACTGTTTTCGTATTATGTAATTGTGGAAACGTTATGAGCTGAAATATATAGGTTGGAGAAAAAAAAAGATCGTGGTATTAAAATTTAATGGATTGTTTGACTAGACGATTATTGTTGTAAATATTTTGCAGATGATGAGCATTATTCTTGTCTGTATTATAGTTTTGATAGACTTTGATTTAGAGATGTGAAGGTCGAATAAAATAGAGGCCGGCTTATACTACTTAAATTTACTGATTTTAGTTTCCTCGGTGTGATTCCACTGTAAATATTTTTCAAACTTCTTTGTTATCGAAATCGTAAGTTTTATGAATGATAACGCACGATTTAAAATCTAATTTAATTAATGATTATTATATAAATTATATCCAATATTAACATATCGTTATATTAATTTATTTTTAGTTTCATTAATTAGTGGAAATATTGCTAGTTGTAGTATTCTACAAACATTTTTTATTAAAATTATTTTCACTACAATCATCATGGAAATAAGCATATATTGATTTATAAAAATAATTAAACGTAAAACGTGCATAATTTTTATAGATCCTTCTTAAGGAATCGACACATTGTAAATTGAAATTATCTGTTAATAGAAATTTTCCAATACTGCATTAAAATTAAATACACGATAGAAGGATCAAAAATTTCACCAAATAAAATGAACATTTTTCTCATTTCTTAAAGAATAAAATAAAAGAGTATATCATTAAACACAATTTTCTCCATTTTTTTTTATGGTTTTGTCTGTTCATTTTTTTACATTTTATAAATATATTTTTATGAGACGATGTGGTATAATTTAGAAGATTAATTCAGGTTCGATCTGGCTAGGCACTGTCTTATTCTACTTGCTTGACATCCTTTCCTTCGATTAAAAATAATAATAGCAATAATAAATATTCTCACAATTTCTCTGCATACATCTACTTCCAAGCTTCTTCCCCTAAATTTTTAGTAAAAATAACAGCAGAAAATTACACGAACATTTCCAAAATTTAACACAGACAAAAACAAAACCTTTTGTTTTACATTTTATACCACTTTTGCTAAAATATCACAAAAGCATTCATAAAACTCTATTTATATTTCTTTTTCAAATTTTTGAGTCAATAATATACATTCATAATGTATTTAATAATATATTTCATAAATTCAAATTTCTGTAACATTGAAACACCATAACTGTTCAATATTACATTTCAATATTTTTAAATCAATACATTTTCAGCTACATTACTTTATCACGTTTCATACATTCAAATTTCTGTAACATTGAAACACAATAACTGTTCAATATTACATTTCAATATTTTTAAATCAATACAGTTTCGGCTACATTATTTTATCACACTTCATACATTCAAATTTCTGTAACATTAAAACACCGTAACTGATCAAAATTACATTTAAATATTTTTAAATCAATACATTTTCAGCTACATTATTTTATCACATTTCATACATTCAAATTTCTGTAATATTAAAAACCATAACTGTTCAATAGTACATTTAAATATTTTTATATCAATACATTTTCAGCTACATTATTTTGTCACACTTCATACATTCAAATTTCTGTAATATTAAAAACCATAACTGTTCAATAGTACATTTAAATATTTTTATATCAATACATTTTCAGCTACATTATTTTGTCACATTTCATACATTCAAATTTCTGTAACATTCAAACACTATAACTATTCTATATTACATTTCAATATTTTTAAATCAATACACTTTCGTCTACATTATCTTACAGCTCATATTGAATAGGAAGAAAAGACTAAATATCTTTTTCTAGCAATAAAAGTAACATTCGCAAAAATACACTGTCCACGACACTAACGATAAGTAAAAGCACACTACCTCAAGAGATTTCATTTTCTCAAGGAAGTTGAACCATCCGAAGTGTTTACTTCCCCTTGAACGAAGCTCACTCCTGATCATTCTTTCTGCGTCTCAGCTCGTCTGGCCTTGATCCAGAGGATGTGAAAAATATCGACGGGAAATGGGACGCGAAACGATTGTAAGAACTGTAAACAAGTACAAGGTTCGTCGAACAATAATCCAGAGCTTCCAGAAATACCGGACAACCGAAACTTCCCTGTCGTTTCGAACAAGATCGACAATAACGATCGTCAAAATCTTTGAAACCTTGAAAAATAACGAAACCGAGACTAAGCTTCGCGTGAATGGTTAAAATATTCGAAGCTCTCGATGAAACACGGTTCCTTCTCATGTTTTTTATACACCAAGACGGTTTTATCGTTCAGTGTACCATATTTTCAACGCGAGAGGTCAATTTCATTAGATATTACGAAGGAAGACGACCGACGGAGGTAGAATTGAAGCAAGATGCGTGCCGCGAGGTCTAAGGTCGGCTCGTGTACGACCTGGAACCGATATGACGATCGAGGAAATAACAATTGACTCGGTATTATCGTACATAAACGCCGGCCAGTGATTCGAGCAGGCTTCGTCGACTTTTCCTTTGATTCTCGCAACGAGCGAAAAAAATATCGCCGAGTGTACAAACTTCACGCTGATCGGCCTAGTTTCAGCACACGCCAGGCTACGTTTCATGGATCGCTATGGCTGATTAACCAGTTAACCGTTTGAGCGCCAAGGAACGATTTTGCGCTTCTGTTTCGCTCGAAAAGTGCGAACCGCGACAATTCGGTTTCTGTCGATGCGCGATTTTACGGCTGCAAAATATTTAAATAATATTCTAAATAATAGCTCAATTACAAGATGAATAATTATTATTTTTATAATTTATAGAATTCCAAGAAAATTCTAAATCCAATTCCAAGGAAAATAATTATTATTCCTACGACTCATACAATTCTAAAAAGATTCTAAGCTTAATTATGAGAAGAGTAATTATTATTTTTATAAAAAAATTGTAATTGAAATTGCAAGGAAAATGATTATTATTCCTACGACTCATACAATTCTAAAAAGGTTGTAAGCTCAATTGTGAGAAGAGTAATTATTATTTTTATAATTTATACAATTACAAGAAAATTGTAAATGCAATTCTAAGAAAAATCATTATTATTCCTACAACTGGTACAATTCTAAAAAGGTTGTAAGCTCAATTATGAGAAAAGTAATTATTATTTTTATAAAAAAATTGTAATAGAAATTGCATGGAAAATAATTATTATTCCTACAGCTCATACAATTCTAAAAAGATTCTAAGCTCAATTATGAGAAGAGTAATTATTATTTTTATAAAAAAATTGTAATTGAAATTGCAAGGAAAATAATTATTATTCCTACAACTCATACAATTCTAAAAAGATTCTAAGCTCAATTATGAGAAGAGTAATTACTATTTTTATAAAAAAATTGTAATTGAAATTGCAAGGAAAATAATTATTATTCCTACAACTCATACAATTCTAAAAAGATTCTAAGCTCAATTATGAGAAGAGTAATTATTATTTTTATAAAAAAATTGTAATTGAAATTGGAAGGAAAATAATTATTATTCCTACGACTCATACAATTCTAGAAAGATTCTAAGCTCAATTACAAGAAGAGTAATTATTATTTTTATAATTTATACAATTACAAGAAAATTGTAAATCCAATTCCAAGAAAAATAATTATTATTCCTACAACTGATACGATTCCTAAAAGGTTGTAAGCTCTATCATGAGAAGAGTAATTATTATTTTTATAAAAAAATTGTAATTGAAATTGCAAAGAAAATAATTATTATTCCTACGACTGATACAATTCTAAACAGATCGAAAGTTCACTCGCAAAGACAATAATCATTCCTAAAACTCACACAATTCCAAAAACATTCCAAATTCGGTTCTAAAAATAATAACCACTATTCCTACAATCCTTACAATCAAAACCTGGGAAGAACAAATTAAATATCCATTCAATCATCGGTTCAATTCACATCGAGTTACCACAGAAGACCAACTCGTGATGCATCCAATAAACGCCCACACCAGCGACAGTCAACGATCTAAATTGAATATGTAGGATAAACTTCGAACAAACCGTTCGAGAGATTGTCTCTGATAGCCAGGATAGGTGGATAGTAAAAAAGCTTGTCATCTTGCATCGTCCACTCGCGATATCGTACCGCGATGATAAACATGGCCGATCGTGCCCGCGACACGGAAGCTACGAACTGTCGTCAACGACCGGCCAGCACGTTTGCAAGTACCACACGTGTCGCAATCAATGACGTAAATCGTGTAGCACATGTAATAATAATGACGACGCTGGTGTTCACCGAACACAGGAATTAGAGGATCATCGAGAAAAGCAATCGTATCGCGTGGTACACGTGTGACAAGATATCTCGATAGGCCGACACGTTCCTTTTTTTTCTTTCTTCGAAAGGTGAATTTTTGGGATATCGGAAAGATTTTTGATAAAATTGGCGGGACTGGAAATGACATAAATCATTCTTAATTAATTTATAACGCTAGATTTATTGGATTATCGATGTATGTTGGATACTGTGTTGAAGTGTAACAAGTATGCATAAATGTAAACTTATAATGAAAATAATGCTAAATAAATTTTTAGGAATAAATTTTTATTGATTTAAAATGAAGCGAATTAATTGTGTTATGAAAAATGTGTATTTTAAGGTACTACTTAAAATGATTTCTTGTGTTGAAAAGGAAAAGAAATAGAAGGAATTAGTTTTTTTTAGAAATTTATGAGAGTAATGTTTTTATCTTAATTGTTATGTAATATGTATATGTATGGAATATAATAAATGAAAATTTAGTTTTAAAATATGAATTCCAATTAATATTTTTTAATACTTAATTTATGTAAAGTATTTCTAGAAATTTTGTATTTGTTTAGGTAGATGTATTTTTTTTTCATTTGAGCAAATTATACTTTAATGTAAATTTATAGGTTTTCAAACATTAAAAATATTTTAAATAGGAATTTAAGTGTATTTTATTATTCACAGAGGATGAGAAAATTCTTTGAATAAATAATTTGCGGATTGAATAAAAGAATGTTGGAACTGAAATCTCTTTCAATTTGTGTTATAAGCAACTTTTGTGTCATTTATAAAAACAGGTATTAAAAATTATTCGTATACTTAGAAACACCTTGGAAAAATCTATAATACTAAAACTGAATAATACAGATAAATTCTAAACTATATTAGTAATTTATTTATAAAAAAAATCTACCATCTCCTAAACCTACCATATTACTAAAAACCTTAGTAAAATTTATGATACCAAAACTAAACAATACTAATAAATTCCAAACAATATTAATATTCTATTTATTAGACGAAAATAAATATAAGAAAAATTTCTAATAAAAAATAAATAGAAAGAACCAACTTTTTATCAAAAAATAATGCGATTATAAAGTTCGAAAAGAAAATATAAATAAAAATATCAACTTAGAATTTTTTTATTTTATCTTTTTTATTAAAAAATAAAAAGATCCTAAGGTTAGAAAAGAAAATATAAATATAAATAAAAATATCAACCCAGAATAAAGAGAACACATTTTTATGCATTCCATCGAACAAGCAACGAGGACAACTGAACCACACTACTATAATATCACTTCTTTATTTAGAGGAGCAATCACGGTGAACCGGAGCGAGCGTCTAACACGCGGCATTTACGATAGGCCAGACTCAACAGGTTAATAGTAGGGTTTACACTAATCGAATGGGACGGAACTCGAGCGGACCGAGAGCAGAGTGATTGGCGAAAATAATTCAGCTTAGTGATCTAATTCACCTATTGCCTTACTCGGTCCCGGTTAAATGATCAAACATGATTGTGCCTCTGGCTGGACCGTAATTGGCATAATTGTTTTCCGACTGCCTCCACATTTAGAAGACTATTATCTTAGAGAATAATTTAGAAATAATTCGATACAAGACACGGAATACTCTTTTTTAAATATTAGAACTACCAAAGTGGTCGAAACGATCAATTCGTAATTTTGTAGAGAAATTTTATAAATTTAGCATGATTTTTTACAGAAAGAAAATATTAATCAAGCTTTGTTTTTCGTACGTTGTATATTTCTTCATATATCTCCTAATTTTATTTTCTTGGTATAAATATTAATAGGAATTATAACCAATTTTAATTTTTTTTCTTTTCATTTTTGCTCGTAAAGAAATTAAAACGAGAAACTACAACCAACTTCAATTTTTATTTATTTATTTATTTTTGTGAAGAAAGTAAAACGAGGAATTATAATTAACTCTGATCTTTTTAATTTCTTTCCATTTCGCCAAAAAAATTTAACGAACTATAATCAATTGCAATATATATTTTTTTTCTTAAAGAAACAAAAATCGATTATACATGGTTAAAGTAAAATGTACATTTTAATATCTATCTTGATAGTTTCGCCGATTTAATCGTCTGGCTCAGAAGGACTGCGATATTTCATCTAGTTAGGGGATCGTATTAACCTAATGCACGACTATTACATTGTAACTCTGTCTAATTCAAGCGATCGTTAGTCTTAATGCACGCGTTAGAATAATGTCCTGCCTGACACCAGGCCAAATTGCAATTGTCCGCCACCGTTCCCCTTTAATCGATGAATCTAAGAACAAGTGGTCACCGTCCCGTTTGCATTTCGATCGTAAATCATTCGACCACTCGTTAACCCCTTGCGCTGCGAGTTTATTGGCACCGATTCGTCTACGCAAGGTGTCCTCCAATTTTTCATCTTTATACATATATATATGATGTTCGTTTCGTAGAAAATTTCGTAGAAAGATCGAATTCTTGAATTTTTATTTCCAATTATTACATTTTTACAAGTGACTATAATAGTGCTTCGAAATTGGTTTACTTTTTAAATTTTTATTTCTTCAAAGAAACAATTATAATAATTGCGAGAATTTTTTAAAATTACATTCGGAAAATAATTACAGAGGTACTTCGACTTACGAGCCACTCGACATACGAACTTTTTTCGTGTTAATAAGAAGAATGTTTTTTTTTTTTTTTTTATTTAATGGAAGATGATTTTTATACAAAGTATGTAAAACCAAAGGTTTTTAAAATAATAATAGTAATAATCATACAGCATCCTGTACAATTACTATTTTTATTTATAAAACCTTTAGCCTTAGACGGAGAATGTATTTTTTTTTATTCAAACGAAGATGATTTTTATGCAAAGCATGTAAAACTAAAGCTTTTATTAATAAAAATAATAATGGTACTGGAATGCATTTTGCACCATTACTATTTTTATTTATAAAACCTTTGGCCTTAGACAAAGAATATTTTTTTTTTATTGAAAGGAAGATGATTTTTATACTAAGCATGTAAAACCGAAGCTTTTATAAATAAAAATAATAATGATACACAGTTTGTACCATTACTATTTAGTTTTACATGCTCTGCATAAAAATAATCTCCCAATAAATAAAAAAAAGACATTCTTTGTCCAAAACCAAAGGTTCCATAAATAAAAATAATGATACCCAAATCCAATTCACACCATTACTATCTCCATTCACAAAACCTTCCATTTCACATGCTTTGCAAAGAAGAATCTCCCACGAAATAAAAAAGAAAAAAAAAGGAAACATTCCTCTACTAAATCATCAAAGCATCACAATTCACACCTCAAGAATAACTTCCTATCAAGAAACCAAGATGGTACACAAAAAAAATTCATAAACCAAGCCACCACTAATACCTATCATTTGAATTATCCCAGTAAAAATTATTATACATATACAGTACTGTGCAAAAGTCTTAGACGACCTGCAAAAAAAAATATTTTCCTATCTTAGAAACGAATTTAAGATGGATTAATATTACTTTTATTTTGACGTTATTTCTTTCTTTCTTTTTTAAGAATTAGATTCACGAGGTGTTAATTAGATCGAGAAATATCGATAAAATCGATAAAATCAATAATAAACAATTTTAATATCTCGTAGGACCACCTTTTTTTCTAATTATCTCGAAAATTCTGTCTGGAGCGCTATCAATAAGTTTCCCAAATATATCTCTACTTATTTCGTTACTTATTTTTATTATTGCATTTCTAAATTAGTAAATAACAACGCCGGTGCTATAGTTACGCAACGGTTGAAAATCACATTTTCTATTATATTGTTTCGTATAAGGCAATTTAAATGTGATTTAGTCTACAGTTCATTTTTCTCATACTTTTCCAATTTCTACGATTAATTCTTTTGCACTTTTAATCTAAAGTCTAAAACAGCTAAAAATTTAGGCGATACTATAGTTATGCACCGCAGTGTATGTCTTAACTACCTTTACGCACTCCCGTATCGCGCTCGACGCCTAAACAAAATCTTAGTTCACAATACCGAGAGATCGGTTCTCGGTACGACAAATTTATAATCTCCTTAAACATACAATTTATCCTCCAACCGCCACGAATCAGAGTCGAAAGAGTGTCCGCATAGTGTTAACAGCGACGAAGAGAGTCGGACAATGGAAACAAGTGCAAGAGCCTCGGCTCGTCCGCGTTCTAAACTTCGATTCGTATGTGCAATTGAACTGCACGCGACCAAATTGGCCCGACGATCTAAGCTTCCTGAATTGAATCTAGACGACGAGGAGTACAGGGACGATGAGGAGGGTGCATAGAAGAGAGTTGTCGCGGAACACGTGGAAGAAGTAGGTCTCAGCCGCGCTCGTCGAGGATCATCCTAATCTGTGTTACCCGTACTTACCTCATTGTCGTTGATCATGCACCTTGTTCATGCACATTCAAATCACGGTTTGCTAGGCTTTCGTGCACGCGGCCTGACCTCTGGTCGCGCTATCGTCGGTCGGCTCACGCTGCTCTTCTGCCCGATTGACACAAGACGTTACGATGATTGCCGGTAATAATTGGCAGACACGCAAATCGAGCGAGCAAACTTTGACACCGGCTCGTTCTTCTCTTTTTCTAATTATTCGTCTTTTTCGAGCTCCCACCTTGAACCGTTGAACCACCTCGGACGCGGCGAAATATTTGATCGCGACATTCATTCATTGGTCGTCTCGATGGATGGTTGATTGGTTGCGCGAAGAGATCTCACGATCGAGGCTTTTCTCGTGGCGGAGTTTTGTTCGATTATATTGGGTTCAGAGCGTTGGATCTGTGGCGGCTGACTTTTAACGCTTTGCCGACAGGGAGCCTGTTGACGCTGGAACTACCGATGATTTAAGTGTGTATGTTTCTACCAAAATATTTGAAGGGATAGGTGTTTAAGAAAAATATAAGACGCAAGGTGAATAAATCTTCGTTATTTCTTAGAGAGAATAGCAGAAAATATCTAGAAATACTTCATTGTGAAGTTACAGAATTTATATGGAACATTGCAAGTCATTTTGATGATTTCGGTAGTTCTAGTGTTAACGCATTCGCGGAGGTGAATGCTATAGCATTCATTTTTATAATGATGCAGAATAACAGGAATGTTATAGCATTGAAATCTTAAAGTAAATTATTTTGAATTTAATTTTATGTAACCTTAAGTTTTAATTTTTTAATTTTTAATTTTTTATTTATTTATATATATTTTATTTATTTTTTTATTTTTTTATTTTTTAATTATTAATTTTAACCCTCTACGGCTTTGTGTGACTTAAAAGTTAGAAATTAATGTACCTGTATTTTAGAAAATTTATTTTATTTAGTTATCACTGTACTATTAAATTTGATTACTGTATTACTGCAGTGATACCACGATTCATCTATAGCAATTATTACTTTAGTAATTTTTGAATCAAAGCGAAAAACTGTAATCAATCGTAATTTTTCCTCTGATAGATAAACAAATAATATAGATAGAATAACAAATTTTGGGCTAAAATAATTCGGTATTCACGAATTATTTACGACGTACAGAATCTTAAATTACGCTGTCTTTTTAATATTTTACCGAAAGTCTATTTCGATAAACATTGTGTTCAAAACTTACAAGTGTCCGATGACTTAAGTACGCGAGTGTAAATGAAAGAAATAAATCGGCTAATTATTATTCTCTCTCTTGTTTTGATTAAAAAAAGAAATAAATATCTTGATATATCGAGAAGTATTATTTATATACATTCTAAATTATTTATGAGTTGCTTTAATTTGTCTAAAGCAACAAAAATATAAAAAATCAACAATACAATGGCTTCTTACCAAAAAAGTAGTTGCACTATCCCTAACTTACCCTACATACTAAGATTGTAATCTTTCAAAACTCTGTAAATACTGAAGTATTTCTGGACTAAAAAAAGAAATAAATCTCTTAAAATATCGAGAAGTATCATTTATATACATTCTAAATTATTTATGTCTTGCTTTACTCTGCCTTAAACAACAAAAACATAAAAAACCAACAATACAATGGTTTCTGTCCAAAAAGACTATCCCTAACTTACCCTATACACTAAGGTAGCAGTGTAAAAATATCTAAATACTGAAAAATTTCTTGATTAGAAAAAGAAATAAATATTTCAATATGTCACAAAGTATAATTTATATATATTCTAAATTACTTATACGTTGCTTAATCTGCTTCTTTCCAAAAAGTGGTTCAACTATCCCTGACTTACCCTATATACTAAGGTTGCATTCTTTCAAGAATCTCTAAATACTGAAATATTTCTTGATTAAAAAAAGAAATAAATATTTCAATATGTCACAAAGTATAATTTATATATATTCTAAATTACTTATACGTTGCTTCAATCTGCCTTAATTTGTTTCTTTCCAAAAAGTGCTCCAATTATCCCTGACTCACCCCATATATTAGGTTGGAAACTATGAAACGGGCGTTTTTTGTTTACTCTGTGTTCAGCTGCGACTGAGAGAGATACATTGTACCGTGCGCTCCATATTTTTATTTATAAAGCTTAAAGGTATTCTTCTTACTCATTTTGTCAAATTTTTTCGCGTTCGTATCCCATTTTTATTTTATTTTTATCCTAAACCAGATGGAAACAAAACGCGATTTACATCTACTCTTCTCGTACGAGTTTAAATTAAATCATACCGCGGCTCGAGCTTCGAGAAATATTAATCAGGCGTTCGAAGATGGATCCACCGATGAAAAAAATGCTCGATATTGGTTCGAAAAATGTCGTTCTGGCAATTTGAGTATCGCGAATGAGCCTCGAGGAAGACCACCGGCCCATATTGATAACCAGGAATTAAGGACGACCGTGGAATCCGATCCACGCACAACTAGTCCAACACTTGGGTCTAAACTAGGAACCAGTCATACAGCTGTGTTAAAACATTTGCGTGCAATAAATAAAGTCAAAAAATTGAACATAGCTGAACAAAGACTAAACAAAAAACGCTCGTATCATAGCTTCCAACCTAATAAATGGTATTCTACGGAAGCGTCGATGCGAATTTTATTTGTATGTCAAGGGTTTAATATTTTAACTGCAAAAGAATCTACGTAAAATGTATGCATCCAATAGAATTTAAAAATAAATTTTCTTTTCTCAAAAGTTAATCTCGGTCCGCTCGTTGTTTCCAATTAATTACACCCTGAACGAAAAGAAAAATCAGAAAGCAACGACCCGTTAAACAGTGTACACATTTTCCTGGAACACTCTGTATTATAAATTAGACACTCGTGGTATCAAATTTCTAGAAAGCTAATGAAAATAAAGGCTAAAACTGAACAATCTTGACAGTAACGTTCAACGATCGCCAGTGGTTACACTTTCGCCCCGAATTTCGCTCGGCTAAATTGTAGCGCAAGGACTTGAAAATAAATTGGACAATTTTTAAAAAGAAGGAACACTTACATTACAAGGAACACATACACTTCTCAGATGGACGAAAAAATATTGCAAATAATAAAAAAATGCATCCGTCAAATAAAGCGCGATACATACAGCAGCTGAATACTAAACAAAAAACGCCCGTTTCATAGCTTCCAACCTAATACTAAAGTCGCAGTCTTTTAAAAATATAAATACCGAAGCACGCTTATTTCATATCTCAAAAATCATCGACGAGTTTGCCAATAAATCCTGAAATAAAAGTGCCAGCCCATATTTAGACCATCTCATCCGAAGAAATTACAAAAACGGAGAACAAAGCTCAATATACGACAGATGTCGCGTATCACCTGTTTGCATAGTTCCATTTACTCTTCCTCTGTTCAGGAATAAACGATTCGGTGAAAGATCGCGGAATTTCTCGACAAGGGACCGATACAAATTGTCTAGGGGAGCGGAGCGGGAACACGAGCAACCCGAGTATAAAAATACAATTGTGGATGCAATCTGAGGAGACGGTTGTTTTGCTGATTTACGCCGGCCGAGGTCCAAGTTCAGACGCCACGATCGACCTGGCTGTGTCGATGGAACTGGTGTCGACGACACCCTTATCGTGATACCGGTCAGAAAACATCCACGTTGCAATAGCGGTCGCGCGGCTGCCGACTATGCCGATAGACGATGTATTACTTAGGTGAACGTGCCGTTACATTGGCCGTTCAGTGGATCAGGGACCTGACAATTTGATATTCTCAAGCGTTTTTCTTGATCTCTTCGAGCTAATTGTCTAGTTTAACACTTCACCTACCAAAGCGGTCAAATGACCGTTTCGTAATTTCTTCTCCAAATTTGATAAATTATTAACGGTGCACTTTTGAATATTTTTTTGTGATTTTCCGTAAAATATATAGTCAAAGATTTGTTTCTCTAGCATTGCGTATTTTTCCAAGTGTCTATTATCGTAATTTCTTTGATACAAGCAGGTATAGTTTAATCGTCGGTAGGTTTAGTGTTAAGTTCTTTGCTTCTTGTTATCGCGAAGTGATTTGAAAGGTATTTGAAAAATTGTGGAGTTTGGTATTGGGGAGGATGTTTGAATTAGGTTTGGATTGGAATTAGATGGGTTGAGGACCTGTACAGTTTAATGTTTCTTTCTTTTTTTGTAATTGTTTCTTACTGGATAGTAATATTGTTAAGTTTGGTGTTGGATTTGAATAGAAATCAGATGGATCAGAGATTTTTGATTTATTATAATATTTTTAAGCATTTTTTGTATATTTTCTTTTAATGCTAATTAGAAAGTTTGATAGCGTTTTCTTATATTTTTATAATTTTTTTCTCATCGGAAAATAGTATTGTAAAATTAGATAATTTAAGGACCTGGATAATTCAAATTTTTCTTATTTTTTTATAATTTTTTCTTATTGGAAAATAGTATTGTAAAACTCGATCGTCTAAGGACCTCGGAAATAAAAACTTTTCTTATATTTCTATAATTTTTCTGTATTGAAAAATACTATTGTAAAATTGAATAGTTTAAGGACCTTGATAATTCAAATTTTTCTTATTTTTTTATAATTTTTTGTTATTGGAAAGTAGTATTGTAAAATTTGATATTGAATTTGAATAGAAATCAGATGGACCAGAGATTTGCAATTTATTACAGTACTCTTAAGTTTTTTCTTCATAATTCTTGTATATTTTTTTTAATACTAATTATAATGTTTGATACCGGGAAGTATGTTTGGGTTAGTTTTAAATAAAAATTAGATAACAGTTACAGTAAATAAATCTGAACGAAGTCTAAGTTAGAATGGTATCAGTATTGGCTGATATAAATTAAAGGGTTGGTTCCAGATTATGTATTAAATTTTTAGTGAATTAAATTCAGATTAGCCTAAATTATTAGATAATGATTCAAAAGTTAGATAATGACTCAAAATTATGTTTAAAGTAGATTAATACTGCTTAAAAATTCCGCCCTTATTAACTACAAATCTCGCTCAAACGTTTTCCAAAACAAAAATTTTAAATTGCACCTAAATTAAATTATTATTATCATAGTATAATAAAAACTGATCTCAATAATACTGATCACGAATCAAATTAAGAATTAAGTCCAAATTTCGTTTCAAATTTTCTATCACCCTAAAAATCAGCACCCTATGAATCTCGGAAGCAGTCAGAGAACAGATACCAGAAATTATACACGAAATTCATCTCTGCCTAATTATCGTTATTAAACATTCAAGTTTCATTGAGTAAACACACCGAGCTGAACCCAAACAGTGCTCCGCTGCGCCGGGAAAACATCGGTTACACAATTGCCATAACCGGTTCGTGGACAACACACCCTGAACGTTGCTCCGCGAAACATGCGCTTCTCGCGTGCAATTACACGCGAATGTTCCAATCAATTACAAGACGCATCAACGAAAACCCTTTTCGATCATCCGTGTAATAAATCAACGTACACCTTAAATTAACCCTGCTGTCCTCTTTCTGTCTGTCTGACTCGAAACAAAGTTCACTTTTACCGTGCTTCTAAACGTTCATTTATCAGATTTAACACTAAAACTACCAAAGCGGTCGAAATGACCGGCTTGTAATTTCTGGTAGAAATTCTATAAATTTACAATGATGGGATTTGGGGGATTTTTCATGATTTTTTTGTAGAAAATATAGATAAAGATTCGTTTTTCTTACGTTATGTATTTTTTAGAACACCTATAATATTTATTTCGTGGGGTACGAATAGGTCTACTTTAATCGTCGGTAGTTTCAGTGTTAACGTATCTATTAAGTGTCGGAAAAAGTTGGCGCGGATTTATGCCGAACTTTCCCTAAATGTAATTTTATTTAATAAAGTAATGATTATTAATTTCTGTAGCTCTTCTCTAGTGTTTTGTAAGCTTATACATTGCATTAGTTTAAAAAGCTTGAGTTTTGATTGGAAAAAATAAATTAATTGCTGTTTTGATCTGATTATCGTTTGAACTAATTAATGGAAATTAGTTAATTTCAAATTTGGTTAGAGCTTGGAAGAACATATACCTTCGTTTTCTTAATAGAAATTAATGAAAATTAATGGTTATAGAAATTAATGGAAATTAATTAGATTTGATGGA
>SMSQ01018428.1:0-24360 GCA_019453375.1 Ctenoplectra terminalis
TACGCATGTCTCATAAATGCGCATATGTTAACGCGCTTCTTTATCAACAAAAAGCGAAAGACAATTAATCACGTAACCTCGAATTCGAGACACAGAACCACCGTACATTTTGTCTTACGAAGAAGTTACTTAAGTGTCAGTACTTGTACCGAGCATTGTTTCGTCTATGGAAAAATTACAATGATTGTTGCTATCATGTCCGTCGTATCGGAGGAAAGATAATAAAAGCGATGACAGAGGTGATCGCCATTCTTTTCAAGATGTAATCTACGTTTTATCGTCCAGCAACAAAGGAAAATAAAATGTTGGTAGAAATCGAGGTGCGTACAGGTGCAAAGAAAGTAAGTTAGTCATTTGTGATTATTAATGCGTATACCATATGAGACGACTAACGTTGGTGAAAGAATTTGGTGATCGAATTCGAGCGAGAATCAAACATGCCGAGGTTACAGTGTAAAACATCGATATGTCAATACAAGTAATACAGGAATATTTTAGGAGAATAAGGTATTTCTTTTTACAAATAATTAGCATGTCAGTGGGAAAGAAATGTAGTTTTTAAGAAGAAAGGTTTTGATCTTATCGGTACTTGGTTTCTTAGAAACACGTGATTTTAAACGACACTGCACTTTTTTTTTTATCTTAACAACTTTAAGATAAACTTTAACTTGATACAAGTTTAAGTAGAATAGTTATTTAATTATTGTTTAGTTAAAAATTTGGTTGAAAGTATTGTGTCGGTTAATTTTTATTTATCGAAGCAACTTTTTTATGTTATCGGTATTCAGATTGTTGTAAAATTTTATGGCTTTTTTTTTAAAGTTTTATTGTGACGTATTTTTATATTTATCGAATATTACGTTAGGTTTCTAAAGGAACGGAAATGTTTATTTTACAGATTTATATTATATTGGCACAAAATGTAATGTTTAAAAGTAATATTCTTATATTATGTTTACAATGGAAAAAGTTATACCAATGAGCTGGTTGAATCAGATATTGTTGATTTTAAGTATATTATGTGCATTGTTATCTTTATTTATACAAGAATGGGCTGGCCTGACACAGTTACCGATATATGTTTCTATTTTATGGGCTATTTTTGTTATAATAATGTCAGTATGGCTCAGTTGTTTTTTATTTCAACTGGCGTTAAAAGCAAATAGCCCGATCGATATAAAAGTTCTTAATAACTGGTTGTATCAAAAGTTAGTTAATAATCTGAAATTAAATGATTCAGAGAAAGAAAGTGATTGTAATAATAAGTATGAAGATACAGTAAAATCAAATAAAGACATAAATTCCGTACAAGCATCTAGTGAAAAAAGGAAAAAAGAAAAGACAATTGCATCTAATGCAAAGGATATTTCTTTGAAAAGAAAAAGAGCGGTAGAAATAACTAATTTAGTAAAGGAGATAAATTTAAAATGCATAGACGTTTGGTATAAATCTATCAGCGATGATAAATCATTCCCTATTGAAGCACAAGAGTTGCTAAAAAAATTACTGACCAAACTGTTTCATAAAATCGGTACAATAGACAAAGTAAAGCTTACTCATAAGCTGTCTAATATGTTCTTACTACATTTAAAAGAATATCACAGGTACGATGTATCATATAAGTGTTTATAGAGTAAATTGTTACCTAAACTAATTGAATCATATTATAGAGCATTACGCCGGGTAGAGAAAGGAACTGCACCAAACGTAGAAGAAGCATTCAAGTATTTGCATCCTGGTTCTCGTAATGCATCAACATTAGAGCATAGGCTTTATCGAATGGTTACTATTATAGCACAAGAATTTTTACAGTGGGAATTAATAAGTTCACTGCCATGTAAACTGTTACTATCAATCTTAGCAAAAAGATTATTAATAGTTATTGAAACCGTAAGTTGTCCAAATTGGCTGCTTCAAAATTTGTTAGATTTACTGCAACCTACATCACAAAAGGTTGCTAAAATTCAAAGTAAACGGAAAGAAAATGTATCCTATACCAAAGTATGTTTACAGTCGTATAATGTTTAATTTATTTTTCATCGGTTAATTACTATAAACTAATCAATTGGTTATTCCAGAAAGCTATATCTAATGCTCTGGGAGATGGTATACCGTCTGCGACAGCAGCTGTGATTCCACGGTCGCTACCAAAAGCAAAATCTGAATTATCTACTGAATCTTCAACGGAAGATAAAAACGCTTCAGTATCCATAAACGATAAGAAATCTATCTTACGTTTAGATAATTTACCCGTAGAACATAAAGGTCTTTGGGGTCATGGTTTATCAGAAGTGGATTGTGAAATAGAGGAGGATAAAATATCTCCTGTATATGAAGAACCTACGGATTTTGCGACAACAATTGCTAGACTTAGAACTGTGTTACAACAAAAGTCAACTGTGAATATGCCTTTGTGAGTACTAATATTTTTGAGTCTTAGCAATAAATCGAAAATGTTCTTATACTATGTTTTTCAGATATGTGGAGGAAAAGTCTTGTGTAGTGTACGAAGGTAGTCAATTTACAAATTTATCGATTCCTTGGACAGAGTTTCATACGGCTTTCGATGGTTCACAACAGTTACTTTATTGTATTCAATTTGACGATGTGGAACAACGTGGGGTTGATCTGTTTGAGACTACAACTGCTACTGTTAGAAGACAATACCGCGATTTTAGTCAACTGCATGCTAGTCTACAAGAGGTGGATTTAAAATTGATTATATTTATTAATTATTTCATTAATATCTTATTATATTTTACTTCATGTGATGTGAACTTTACAGATTCCGGAGTTAGCACCTATTATGTCAAATTTAGTATTGCCAGAAGGTGGTCGTGTTGAATTAGAAAATTATTTAAAAACTTTAACTACGCGTCTAGCTAACGAATGTCCACCACAATTGCGACACTTCCTACGGCCAAGTAGTAACGCTAATAAAAAGGCAGATGCAGTCGCACCGCGATTTGACAAATTTCTAGTCAAAACAGTAAGTGGTGTTTTTAATACCTTAAAAACAGTCGTACCAGGTTTTGAAATTGAACAAGAGGAAGAAAATGTTCCATTACCTACGTTAATGCCTTTAGCTGATATACCGTGGAGATTCGTCGAGGATATTAAATCGGTAACTAAATATTGATTTTAACAGAAAGATTATACAGATTTTATTTACATTTGTATCTCGTATTAAATCAAAATAAAAAATTGTTTAATTACATACAACTATTTCATTTTATTATAACAGAGAAGCTTAACAGGTGAACTTCAATTAATAACTGAAAGAATTGAATATTCTTGCGTGGATACTGCTTATGAAGCTGTTGATTCAATGGAGGGTACTAATGATTCTGCATTATTAGCACATTGGTGGGAAAGTGTAAAAAATATTTATGAAGGTAAATATAATACATTATAAAAATTGTTGAATATATTATTAAATGCTTTTATTTTTTTTACTTTTATTTTGCAGAAGACGTTGATGAATTGGATTCACATTTAATGTTAACATCTGTTGCTGTAGACCTCATTTGTGAATTATTGGCAGTAATTGGAAGTAATAATACCTTACAACAAGAAGCTGTTGTTAGGTGGATAAAATTACTTTTCGGAAACGTCACTGAACCTATATTACAAGTAATCATTTTTATTCTTTTTTTATTATCATTAGTACTGTTACTTTTATGTTAAATTACAAATTTGATATAATTTACAGACTGCTATTTTACGAATTTTTGATCATTTGGGCAATGTGTCGCTTCATAATATACAAAACAAACTTTCCGAAAAACCACTGATATTATTAAAAGAGATACTGTTGCAAGAACTATTAAGTAAAATTCCAAATGACGTAAAATTAATATTTGGTGAGGATGATATATTAAATATTATGAAATATCTACTTGATTCTCATGAAATAAAAAAGATTAACCTGGACTTAAACCTACAAATATTAGATGTTCTAGCATCGCAACTGTTAATTTCATGTAGGTCAAATCACAGTGCAAAATCTCTATAATTTCACATCTATTTTAATTTAATAATAAAAGATTAATTCAATTCCTTTTTGTAATTCCATTGAAACATCATTCAAGTTATGGATACTAGAACTTGTTGGTTCACCAAAATATATTTTAGACAAAAAGGAATTGATGTGCCATATGTATTAAATTTGTTGACTTGACAATGTAGAATTATATAAAATTTTCAAAAACCGATCGTGTACCTGATTACATACTTACAATAAGAATGCCAAGTACATTTTTCATTAATACATGACTCTTATGAGTTATACGATGTATGTTACGCATATTAGGTACTACATGCATTTAAATTGTATATTTGTATTTAATGTTTAAGTTTTGTACAAACGTTTATGAAAAACTATTATATTTCACAATTAATAAAAGTCTATCGATATATATATATGAAATTTAAATGTACGCAAAATCTTAATAGACTAATATATATTTATTCTTATGAATAATAACATCTAGTTTATAATTTAATTAAGATTCCTTCCCTTTGTTTTGGGCCTTTTGTTTTTCCAACTGTGCTCTGAAATAAATCATTTTATTTTATTAAACTTTATAATGTTATATATTCTTTCGATACATAACAATTAATGAAACTTCACTGTTTATACATCATAATACTATCATAATACATATTTTAAACTTCTGTAGAAATTTATAATTTTTATCCTTAGATAATTTTAATGAAAATAACAGATTCATTGAATGGAATTTTAAACTATCCATGTACAGGTTTAATAAGCATACATTTTTAACAATGGTAATATAATAAGAATCACCTTAATTGTTGATTGAAGTCATCTTCTACATCATCGTCATCCCAATTGTCTTCCCAAACACTAATATCTTCATTGTCTTCATCAACTGCAGTCCAATCTACCAAGTCATTGAGTCAGATTGAGGTTAGAACGTTGCAGGAACATTTTTATCGAACTGTATTAAATATTTTAATGCGTTAAATTATTGTACCTTCTGCAGGAAACTCCTCAAATTCATCGTCCTCCTCTAACAATCCCAGATCCACTTTTGCTTTATCGTTCTTTATTTCTGACATTATGAAATGTGACCCACACAACACGCAAAAATAATTTTACGATGATAGAACGCGTTTGAAATTTCTAGAGAATTTCCTTGCCGCACAAACAAATGTTCAAAATTACCAACATTGAATGAAAGAAATATTTTACGAATTACGATAAATTAGAAATATTATTCTAAAGTAGAACAAATAATTAATATATCTGATTCATATTCTGAATAATTAATACTTCTAATTTTGATTCAATATTCTTCGATGAACATTAAAGACAATACAAAAGAAAATTAATAATAAAACAGATTTCATCAAAACTGTACGATATATTAAAAAATTAAAAAATATGATTTGATGCAAGCATGTTTATAAACAACTTTTAATTAAATTTTAAATACTTATTTCCATTCGAAATTTTTATTTCACAAAGATACAAAAAAATGCATTTTAATTAAATAATGTTTTATAATGAAAACATCAGTATTAGAAATAAATTATAGATTTAATATTATATTAATAAGGAATGTAAAAATTCCTTATATATTTATATTTTATAAGTATTGCGAATTTTTAATTTTTTTGCGGTCCGAACTACTTTCGACACTTCAACTTAACTAGTTCATATTCAATAATATACTTTTAAAAGCTGTCAATAATTTGGCTGAACTTTCACATTTTCATTACCAGTAAGATATCTAGATAGAAAATTTTCCATTAAATAACATTTAAATGTAAAATAATATGTTTCGTATCCCAAAACTGAAAACAATGGAACAAAGTAAAATGTCGAGCCAGACTCAACATAAGACCGCAAAGGATTAAGTATTTAAAAAAAAAATATAACA
Source organism: Ctenoplectra terminalis (assembly GCA_019453375.1). Classification (NCBI taxonomy): domain Eukaryota; kingdom Metazoa; phylum Arthropoda; class Insecta; order Hymenoptera; family Apidae; genus Ctenoplectra; species Ctenoplectra terminalis. The sequence goes on from SMSQ01018428.1 coordinate 5,910, forward strand.
AGAATAATCGAATTTATTAATCAAAAATAACCGCTGAAAATAATTAAACCTCCATTAAATCACCAGATTGCGCTGAAGTATCGTGCGAATTTAAATCTAAAGAGACCAATACTTGGTATATGTGTTACCGTGAATGACCGAAATTGGTCAATTGGAAATTTCACCGGTGAATGTCAACAGATACTAAATACATCGGTGAAAGATCGAATATTTCATTACATTGTTGTACATTCGGACCCTCTCCGGTGTGTGTCGACAATCACAGATATGCTCTGGTGGAGGTCCAAAACAGAAGAGTCAAAAACGAAGCGACTGGCTCTCTCCCGCCAAATCCTTTGTCAGTCTTATTATACAAGCTTTGATTACGCGAGCAACGTTTTCTTAATTTCTTTTCCGATACCCTAATGTTAGAGAAATCGCGGTAGACGAACGGCTAAAGCAGGCCATGTGCGTTTTGTCAAGGCACTTCCCCACTTAAGGGAAATTCCTTGGGACCTAGGGCAATAAACTGAGGCAGACATACTGGCGGGAACGTCCTCACGACTCCTCGATAGTCCAAGGAAAGGACATTATTGGAACCGCCTTCAGAGCGAACGCACGTCTTATTAAAAACGCATATAAAAAACGCCTACAGACTCTTTTCTAAAAACCCTTCGAATCCTGATTCCACCTTACACTAATTTATACTAAATAAATACTGCAATAAATCGTGATCTTTTTCTTGAAAAGTTAAATGCATTAATTGCAGGTTAGGTTCGGGTTAGGTAAATCCTAACCCGAGGAGTTCCCGGTGCCGTAGCGCTGATGGAGACCACCATGGGGTTTTCAGTGAGTAAAAATCTCACACTCCCCTGGCCTCCCCCTTAGGAGGTCGCCTTTTGAACGTTTTCCCCATGTAAAAAAAAAAAAAAAAAAAAAAATAAATCCCTAACCCGAACCCTAGATTCGGTTTGTGTAAAATATAAATCTCCAACATGTTCAACATTCACCATTACTGCATGGCGAATGTCAACATTTACCGGTGTAAGTCAGAAATAAGGGTATTCGGCAAATATTTCGGACATACACCAAGCGACTATGCGAAAGTCGACGTTCTCCAGATTTCGGTGTTTCGCTGTAACATATGTACAACTCAACGTTATCAGATACGTGTTCCAAGTACTTTTAAGATTAAAAATGATTAAATGTATTCGATTACTTTATCGTGTACGATGGAACTTTCCTCGTATCCTTTTTTACGTAACGTCATACGATCGTCCACGTAATTCTACTCGTAACGGTGAAGCGGTCAAGAAGCTGCGCGAACTATAGGGGACAAGAAATTGGTGGGAGTACCCCTTCCTACAGTTACGAGCTATTTTTCACCAGCGCAAAAGTCAAACGCACGCAAGCGGTGTCCTGCTCGTTCCTAAAGGATGGTGAGTTTTCCTTTGCTATCTAACGATTAAGCCAAGAGGGGAATACGGTTAGCGGACAGGGAATGGTAGAAGCTCGCGCGTGCTTCGGATTGGTGGAGAGGGTAAACGTACGTAGCTTCTTTCTTTGGACGAACTTTAATCGAAATGTATTATATATATATTTTTTTTCTTTATTTTTCATGAGTTTCGTTGAGAGGGGAAAAACCATGGCCAGCAGTGGGTAGCCGAACGTAAGTACAAGTATGATTTTGTGGCGCAGCGGGGCGACACACTAGCGTCGTACATGGAAATAAAAATCACCAATCATTATCTTTTTTCATAATCTCCCCGTTCCTGTCGGGGTCGTTTCGATCAGTTTCGCAGCGAAGTGATTCGTAGTAATCGTCGTGCACGAAGGAAGACCGGTGTTAAAGTACAATGGGTTTAGAGGATTACAAAGAAATTGTGGCATCATGTATAATAATTTGTACGGTGGCTCAAATGTTAGCCGGAACGTAAGTTCAGAAAATACATTTTTTTTTTTTGTCTATTCATTCAATTTTAAATATTTTACGATGATACTTGATTTTCGTTAAAAAGGTAGGTTTTTAACTGAAGATGTTTGAGGAAACATGCAGATGCGTAACATTTCTATGGCGTTGGCATTTAAATTCAAATTTCATCAGTGTTCGTTCCTCCAGGTGGTGTTCTCGATAAATAATTGATTTTATGTTTTTTATAGTGCGATAAGATTTTAATGGAAAGCGCGTCGTTGATACGAAGAATTATTAATTATAAGTTACGCGATTTAGAAAGATGTATATATTAATGAATCCTTGAAAGTTAATGCGATTCTAACGTCAGTTTATGTTTTTTTCAAAAGTTATCGTTGCATCATTTAAATATTCGAAGTATTCTACTTTCAAATACTTGCATGTGTTATTCATTTTTTTTTTCAAAATATTAACCGCGTTTGAACAGATGCGTTGTATTTTTATAAACATTTTGTAAGGGCTTTTCGTACACGTAATTATACTGCTTAAGTTGTTATACTTTCATACCAGATTTTATGAATTAAAATATTAAAAATAAAAGTATTAATTGTGTAATGTAATTTAACAAAATTATGTAATTAATTGGTAATTAAAATTAATTATTTAATTGAATAACATTAACAGCAGCAATCATAAATATTTGTGTAAGATTTATTGGAATTATATTACCATTTGTTATATAAATTTAAGTATCGATCAAATAATTGTTTCAGAATAAAATGCTGAAGTAGAATGATTTATGAATTTCTATTTGTGTAGTCATTTAATAACACTTTATGCCAATCTATGCAAATAAATTATAATTACATAGTGGTGAGGTATTTTGAATTTTTATATAGATCAAAAATTATATATGCGATTCTAAATATGTATTTTTAATATACCGTTATTGTTAATTTTAAGAATATTGAGCAAATGAAAATAACGTCTATTTGTGATTTAATTATAGATTGATATGTAAGGATATTTATGGAAAGGGCTCGTCTAAAGGTTTTGATCCCATGCCTTTTCTGGGTGGTACTGGAATGTGAGTGTAATATTTTACTATTTAATATAATATATATAATATCGAATAAACAGTATGTATTTAATATTATTTAAAGCATTTTACTGCTTGTTTTGTTCTTTGCAATTAAAGATATTTAAATACAATGCTAATGCTTTTGTTCGTAATAGATTTCTTATGTTGCTTTTTGTTCCTAATTCTAAAAACAAATCATTCCTTGAAAAAGAATATACAAATTAAGACGGACGTATAGTGAACTAAAAAACTTTTTATAGGTGTATTTTGATGCTTCAATATGTAGTGATTATAAAGGATTTTGCAATGATTAATGTTCATGTTATTGGATTACTCATAAATGCAGTATACATGGCTATATATTATTATTATTCACCAGAGAAGGTACGAGTTTATATTTCTAAATTAAAATGCATGATATTGCTTTTTGATACGTTTCTTTCACTGTAACTTTTCTCTTTTTGTTTTTCATATCTTTACTCTCTTATTCTTTGTAATCTTAAACCTATATTATGAATTATATTTTGTTATATAAGCGTTGAAGCTATGTTTCAATATTAAAAAAAGAAAAAGATATAAAGTTTCAACGAGGAAATATGGGATCCTTAAAAATAGTTATAATTAATTTTCATTAACATAAATTGCACTTTTTAATTCTTTGTATATATTTCATTTCCACGGAAAGTGGAATATTTTCAGTTTCTTAACAGTTTTTAATATTTTCATTAAACAAATGTAGCGGTATTTAGACAATTTTACGTATCCACCGTCCGTGCAAAAGGTACGTTAATGTTCGCAAACGTTTGTGAGTGTTCTGAGCAGTATTATTACTTCAAAGATGATTCGCCTTACGTATTGCGCGCGTGTTCATCGTTTACGAATCTTTTGCACGGCCGATAGATACGCGACTGAATATATAGCGAGATATGTTTTTATTCATTTCTGAATAATTATAATAAAATGTGAATGTATCGATAGTTTGGCAAAATTATGCCTTTATGAAGAACCGAAGTTCCTGCTATGCGGACAAATATTTCTAACCGCACCAGCGCCTGAAAAACATTTTACATCAAGTCTTACGCATTTTTAGAAGGATACACTTGCTTTAATAGGCAAGGTAACAGCTTTCATAACGGTCCTCCTTGCGTATGCACAAATGGAATCTCCCGAGAAGATCGAATTCAGATTCGGTTTAATTGTGACAGTATTACTGATGCTCTTAGTAGCATCTCCTCTTCTACATCTTGTAAGTATAGTTTTACGTCTGTAAATAGAGTATCATGCATGTTTTTAGAGTGAAATAAATCTAGTTGAAGATCTAATAAGATAGATCTAACATAAATAATATAACGTGTAATTCAGGTCATTGACATTATTATTTTTCAAAAAGTAATAAAGGTGAATATTGTAGGCATTATATCTTTTGTATTAATATAATCATTTTACTTAATTAGAAATATTTCATTTTAATTAACTCTTTTAATCAGTCTTTAGTTTTATTGGTAAATAGTTTTCTGAACAATAAAAATATATGTTACGAAATTAGTATATAAATTTCTTTTTTTTTTTTTCTTTTCAATACTTCTGTTGATGACTAATTCCTTTTTCTTCTTGATAGTTCGTTTTCGTTTTTATGAAAGTTGAGAAATTTTACAATCATTGCACAACAGTTTTGCGTTGTGACGAGAAACTGTAAAAAAAGTCTTAAGCCATGGCAAATCATGCAAAAAGCGTGTAATCACGCGAATAGGAGTGAAATTGAGATAGAAATTTTGAAACATTGTTATCGTAGAATTTAATTGGTTTCAGTAATATTACAGTATAATTTGCCAATTTTTTTTCTTTTTTTTAATTACGATTGTAACGTTGTTTTACACGATGTATGAATTTATGAGATTGAATTTGACATTCGTAAGCATATCGGTGAAAGTAAAGTACCTAAAAGTGGTATCGTTGCATCGATATGTTGCGTAATTCATCAATTTGTCGTTGACCGAGATGTTCTTTGTACGTCATCGAGCGTAGCGGTATTCAACTGTCCGTATTATGAAAGTTAAATAGTTAATTTGATGTATGCAGTTACAAAAGGTATTCTAATATTTTGATACACGATCTCCAAAAACTATTTATATCGTTATCTGTGTGAAATAGATAATGAAAAGTTTAGTGAATATTTTTTAAATGTTAAAAATCAAACAATGTAATATTAAAAATGATTAATAATTTTATAAATAAATTGTATTTATCAAATTTATTTGTAACTTTAGATTAATTGTTCTTCTTTCTGTTTGTCCATTAGGGAGAGGTCATAAAAACGAAAAATACGGATATTCTACCGTTTCCGCTCATACTTACGGGCACTATTGTCTCATTTCTGTGGCTGATATACGGTATTATAATTGACAATGGTTTTATCATCGTAAGTACACTAATTATTTTCTATCGCTTCAAGCAAATTAAATTACTGGAAGAAATAGATTACTAATATGCTATACATTTCTAGTTTCAGAACTCTGTAGTTTTCGTTTTGTCTGTGGTACAGCTGTCATTGTTCGTAATATATCCGTCGAAATCGAAAGACAAAACTTCCAGCCCAAAGAAGACGAATTAAGAAAAATTAAATCGCAGATATTAAATGCGTATAGCTATCGACAGCATTTTATTTTCAGTTATTAAACGTTTTCGACATACGTGCAAACTAGTAATTATAATGAACTGTATAAATGCGAACATTTACAATAGTTCTTGACGCTAGCCACTCAAGTGATATTCATTTTAGGGTAAACGTTTACGTTGAATTTATTTAACGTTACCCGTTTTGTCTTTTTAAATCGATATAAATATAATTACAATAAGTTTTAGCGTACCCTATGCAAATATTGTAACATATATACACGTAATTGAATAATTAAGAGTTAACTGAAATTTATACTAATTCTGAAATATGTTCAGATTGCTACGATAGGAGTTTAAAAGGTAACTGACGAAATTAAAATAATATTTTTATATTACATGTCAAAAAAGCGTTTGCCGTTATTATTCTGTAATTAAAAATCTTGATTTTAGAAATTATTCACATCGTATGTCATAGAACAATTCTTTTTCTTAAAACTGTATAATAGAAATGGCGTCAGTTTACTTAAATTAGAAACATTAAACGAAACAGAGAAAAATAACATATTTGTAGATAATTAATTTTTTGAGAAATACAAACTTGATTTTTGCCATAATTGCTTGTAAAATAATTCTAAGCCAACAAATCTAGTTATAGTTGAAAGATGTAAGTATTACGCGATTTATAAGTAAATAATAAAACTTAACAGTTATTATTTATGATGAATTAATTAATTTCTTAAATACTTTTTAAGTAACATTTTCGGTTTCAGTAAAACCTAAATAAAAATCTGTATTAAATTTTGTTTCTACGCGAAATCTATTTAAAATCCGTACATATGTATCTCCTCTAGCACCTGCAGATCATGAAAAAACATCGTGATAAACGAACCAATTTATTTTCGGTTACAAATTGTTTAAGCTTTGTATAAATCTACTCACTGTACGTATACTACTAGTACAATACAGCACAACGTAAAAAGAGGAGATCTCCCCCTTTAGTCGTACGTTATATTTAAAACAGGGAGGTCTTTTCAATCAGTTAACAATGCATTAAACGATGGAAAATTTTGATAGTTAACCGTACTCATTAACTCTTTATTATCATTTGAACATTGAAACAATTCATTCCAGTTAATTCCCAGTACCAAACAGTTCTTATTAATTTAACCCAGAGAACAACTATATTGATGCTTCATAATGTGTAATTAAATTACAATTTAGCACTCTATTTTACAAAAAAAAAAAAAAAAAAAAAAACTAATCTACCTACGAACATCAATTTACAATTACTTTAATAATATTCAAATCTCATACAGCTCTTATAACTTTCAAAAACTATTCTACCAAATAGCTTGCCTCGTGAAAAGCAAGTACTGTTTCAATGTTCACCGGCTGATAAAGATTATAATGATCAATCTCTATCGCACAAACCTTATCTTTATTGCTTCTCTGAAAGTCACGGTTATCCCGTGACTCTCAGCTCCGTCAACAGAGAAGCGTTTGTTCTTCGACAGAATTCATTATGTAAATTCAATTGTACGTCTAATAATAAGCGGACGAGTAGCATACTTCTCAATGACTGACACGATGTTGGCCGACGCGGAGCGTGTGTGCGCTCTGGTCCTATCCGTTGCTATTAAGAATAACCAAAGGTGATTACCATTTTACTTTCTACAGGGCCACGTTACCACAGCGTGCAGATACAATTCTCTTGGCAACTGGCTGTGCTCCCTCGCGATTTACGTCTGCGATGGCTCGTTAGTAGTCGCTCTTGGTATCGGCTTATTATATGAGCAACGTACATCATCGCTTGACTTTCTGATCGAGTTTGCTGGCTAATAGCAGGAAACAGTGACCTTCTACGAAGACAATAGCGTCTCTGGTATATCGTGGTCAGTAACGTGCCCGATTGTTCGATGGACACCGGTACTCCATGGTTTTCTCGTCGATCGTTTACACGCGTCAACATCTTGCAACGGATCGATCGAAATCGAATTCAAACTCGACGAAAATTATATGTTGATTTGTTACAGTAGATTGTAAAAATGATCTTGTCTCGTTTTCTCTTCGTTCATAATTTAACAAAGTAGCGTGTCAAGCTGTAGTTCAATTACACTTGATCGAGTAGAGACGCCAGTGATGCGCGTTTTGGATCCATGAAATTATTATTTTTTTTTTTTTCATGAGTAATATATGAAGTTATAAATGGTTATTATATAAACCAATGTTTTGATCTGTGGTGAATTAAATAAAAAATGTTATTGTTTAGTGTATGAGATGTAATTTATCTAGCTGTTTTGGTATTCTAGTCACAGAAGGATAATCTAAAGGAAGGTGGGTTGAGGTGAGTGTGCCCCCTTCAATTTTCCTTAATCAAACGGTGCAATTACTTGATCATGTTTTTGCCAGTATGTTTTGCTCGTATTTCGTGTCTTAATTTGTTGACTAAGTACGAGATTATTTGATTGAAATTTAGTATAAATTTATTTATTCTCTGGTAATTTGGAAAGAAAATATTGATAGTTATTGTGCGAGAATTAAAAAAGAAAACTAATTTTTAATAACGTATGAATAAAATCTGTTTCCTTATGGACAATTGTGTTTTAATGTATGTGTATCGCTAATTGTATCAAAGTTATTCAATGAGGATGTATAGTAAATATTTTTAAGTTTACGGAAGACAACTTTCGGAACAGACAAAAAAAAAACAGTACTATTTGTTTTCATTTAAAAACAAAATTTCATACAATGGTACATTTGCTAAAAATTTGAGAAATATATAAAATCCTTGCAATCGTTTATCTTTCTGTTATTAAATAAACAGAAAATAAAGAGTTACTGCATAAATTTTTAATCTTTGTGACACTTGTGTTTTATTCTGTATTTTACGGAAATATGAAATAAATTCGAATAATATTTCAAATCGTCAAAATAATATTTCAAAATCAAAAGTAACGTTTCAGAAAACTAAATCATACAATATAGATTTAATATTTATCTTAACACATTGCCAATCGCATCAGTTACATTTAAGTATTTCTAAAAAAGATACTTAAAAATATTTTTAAAGAATTCTACGTTATACAAAGGATTAATAGAAAGTTTGAAAAGAAAGTTTATCGTTCTAAAAATATTGTGAAATAAAACTTCATAGACTAAAATACAAGAATGGAGAGTATTTATAATATTCAACTATATTACAATTAAAAGATGATAATTATATATAATTATATATTGTGTCTTACTTTCTCAATTAGTAATGAATTAAAAATATGGTAGAATAAAATTCCATAGAATGAAAACAAAAATGAAGTATTATTTGTTACGAATAATGAGCGAGAAAATAGTAAATCTCCCTGAATGGTAAACAGCGTATAAAAAGTCAATAATTCCTACGTTTCCAAATTAATTTTCCAAAACCTCTGTCTCGCAAAAGAAGCGTGATTCATGTCTGTCACATTTGGGCTGCGATCTGCGTCACGAGACTGTGTCTGGTTACCATAAATCAACAGGTTAATTGATTTGGTACAACACGAAATTACAATTAAAATCTCAGGTTTCGTTGTTACCTTGCTTCAGAATAATCTGTATTCGTGCTAAAATTTACAAATAATATTTTATTATCTTCGACCATTAACTGGTAGAATTGAAGAGTCCTATGAAACTTCAAAAAAATACTTAATTAATTTCCTATCGTACGAAATTACAATTAAAATCTCAGATTTCATTGTTACTTTGTTTCAGAATAATTTGTACTCGTACTAAAATTCACAAATAATATTTTATCTTCGACCATTGACTGGTAGAATTGAAGAGTCCTATGAAACTTCAAAAAAATACTTAATTAATTTCCTATCGTACGAAATTACAATTAAAATCTCAGATTTCATTGTTATTTTGTTTCAGAAAAATCTGTACTCGTGCAAAAATTCAGAAACTCGTGACCAAAGAGAAAAAAAAGAGAAAAAGGAAAAAACATTAAAGAAATGAAAAATAGAAGCGCAACGATTTTCAATTATGAAAAATGCTGTTTTACAAAGAGAAATTCGATGGCGACCGGAAAAGTCGTGTATGGCGCGCATCCACGAAATTCGTGTCCGCGCACGGTTCCCTTCGTGATTGATCCCGAGTGTGCGCCCGAGCTGGATGTTAGTATATTCACACACAGGAAAATAGCTGGTTAACGTGAACGTGCTTCTGTTGTGTGGAGGTGGACTTGTTATAGCACCTGCTGCATCCCCTGAGCCTCTCGTTGCGTTCGAGTCATGTGGATCAGCTGATGGTTCGTATAACAGAACACACAGAGAGATAAAGAGTTTAGAGAACGATTAGAACCGTCTCTGAACCGTGCAAATGTAATTTCCGCGATCCAAGATGTGTGTATGTGTTCGGCAAACATTTCGAACTCGATGAGCCTCGATGATCCTGCGTACACGTGTTCCCTTAATTTTTTTTTTTTTATTTGGTCATAATAGGAAATATTGTAAATTTAATTAGTACTGAAATAATTGATATTTGGAAGCGTTGTGGTACTAATGTTTTGGAAGAATTAGAATGGTTTTGTTGGATCATTAATTGGAGATATATTAATTTTTAGAGAAAATTTGTAAAAATTAGCATCGAAATAATTAATATTGGAAGCGTTGTGATATTAATGTTTTGGAAGAATTAGAATGGTTCTGTTGGATCATTAATTGGAGATATATTAATTTTTAGAGAAAATTTGTAAAAATTAGCATCGAAATAATTGATATTGGAAGCGTTGTGTTATTAATGTTTTGGAAGAATTAGAATGGTTTTGTTGGATTATTAATTGGAGATATATTAATTTTTAGAGAAAATTTGTAGATTCGATGAGTACCAATATAATTTAGATTGAAGAAGGATGTGATATTAATGTTTCAGAAGACTCAGAAAATAATTCTGTTTCTAAATTGGGGATATGTTAGACTTTAGAAAAATTTTGGTTGCAAGTAGTAAGATGAATACTGTTATATGTTTAGTGAGATTTAATTGATTTAAAATTGATATAAGTGGATCGCGAATTTTTTATGAATGTTTCACTTTTTTATGAATCGATAATTACACAAAGGATAAAATATAAATTAAAAAGTGTTTCCTGATTAAGCGATCAATACACACTTATGTTTGCTTAAACGTGATACGCCTGTGGTTGATGTTCTCGATTGATACGAGATATGTCAGAACGAACGCGATCGTGTGATTATAGGCGTTCGATATTCACAAGATTTCTTAGAGTTAATTAAATTACAATTAAATAGCAATAAAGCGATAAGTTGGTCTGTTGTAAATTGCTTGAATTAATAGTTGAAGTAAACGATTTTTTGATAATAGTATTTAATAAAATCACTTGTTATTAACACATTTTTTAATAATCAAGTAATTCTACATACAGTTTATATTATAAATAAAAAGTAACAATTACATATGTATAGTACGATAATTGTTCGTAATAAAGATAATATATCGAGTCTTACTTTCTTAATTAGTAATGAATTATTAAATCTGTAGTCGCTTTAATTTTTAATCAAAAAAAGTTTTAATAAAAAAAATAAAGAAGAAAACAGGATTTCGTGTAAAATAAGTACACGAAAAGTTTGAATTAAATTTTGAAACTACATTTGGTTCAATTTAAATTAATAAAATTTATTTAAATTAATTTATTCTAGTTTTTATTAGAAAAATGTTTTATTATTAACAATCAATCTTAGGAATATTTAATTTCGAAACTTTCCTATAACTGTCAGCATGAACAACGTAATTTTTCAATCGCCCTTTCGAGGCAAGTTCGTAAATTATAGACGCCACGGAAGGTAGAATGTTTCCCTTTGCGTTCACATGGCAAAAGCTCATCCAGAAACGGCAACCCTCCCTCCACCATTAGACTTAATATCAATTTAGAGCACAATACAGGGAGTATTTCGATGCCGTGTAATTTGCTTGAACGTTCGTTAAGTATACCAGGACAATTATAACTGTATCCAATAATGACGAGGTCGCACGAGTCGGTCAAATGGTTGCAACACGCGTCCTTAAGGATCTTATTAGCTAACAAGACACGCTAAATTGTGAATTTCCAAGAAAAATGAACCGGTATAAGAAAGAAAAATAGTTTACATTTGTATTTGTATGAAATTCACGGCTAAATTATAGAAATAGATATTGTTCTTTGAACAGTTTTAACATTAGAACCACCGATGATCGAACTGTACTTCTTTTTCCATCAAAGAAACAAAAATTGAGGATATATGGAAAAAAACACACGATAAAATAGAAATAAATCTTCATCAGGAACTACTGAAATTTCTAAAAATTGCCAAGCTTTTCCATAAATTTTAAATATTTTTTTTTATAAATTGAGTCGCTAATAACGTAACTCAGTGGTCAATGCGACTTAATCCTCTATAGCCCGAATTTTGTTTAATTATTGGTGAAAAAATTACGATTGATTACAGTTTTTCACTTTGATTTGAAAATGTTTTAACTAATAATTACTGTCGATGTAATACAGTAATCAAATTTAACAGTCCAGTGATAACTGAACAAAATTAATTTTTTAAAATGTAGATACATCAGTTTGTAACTTTTAAGTCACACGGTCCCATAGAGGGTTAAAATAAATAATTTAAAAAAAGAGAAACCTTTATCGATATTTCTTACGGAAAATCGCGAAAAAATTCTCAAAAATCATCTCGAAAATAAGAAACTACGAATTTGTCATTTTGACAGAGAGACAAATATAAAAAAATAGCTCTGGATATATTCAAGATGGTACTTTTTATCAGTCCACCCCGTATATTCATTTATGTAGAAGATGAATAGAAATTGGGACGCATGACATGATCGATTGTACAAAGAGCTTTTGTTCGCTTATAATTTCAATATAGAGCTACATGTTGGAAGATATTGGCAAGTAAATCATTTGAGGAGTTCTATTATTTTTCTTCGCACTGCTTGAAATATTTTTGTTATCGAAAGTACTAATTCGTATTTATTTCTGGTAAATATATAACGAGATACACAAATATAGTACAAAAAATTTAAATCAAGGTTGCACGTGAAATTTTTATTTGTAACTTCGTATATAAAAAAGCAAAGATACAAGTTTGAAATTTTGTAACAGTAGAACTACCGATTATTATTTTCAGGATTTTATTTAAAAGAAAGTAAACAATACAGTGTGAAAAAACTTGTTCCACTGTATTCGAGCTTCTTCGAAATTATGAAACAAATTTGTTTGGCAAATTTTATTTTATGTTATTTATTATAGACAGAGCTGTCTCTCTGCGGAACGGTGATAGCTCATAATTTGTAAAAAATTGTTGGAAAAAGGAAGCGCAAAAGAATGATTTTAATTAGTTATTCGTTTGTTCGTTGTTCGTAATGAATATAGGTCACAACTACTGTGCATCAAAAACCCAAAGTTAGGTATTGTACAGTGGTGACAGATGTTGCTAGATTGTTTCAGACTTATATTTATAGAAACTTTTATATGGCAGAAGTTTTCTTTTCAGATTGTCTCTTAATATATTTCTATATATGTCTCTTAATATTTCATTTTGAAATGTTTTCAAGTATTCACTGAAATTTTGTTAGGAATTTTAATTGTACAGTTTCGTGATACGTTTAATAAAACAGTTTTCTTTTTAAAGAATTATATATAAAATATATATAATTAATAATATGTAAATATATATAGTGAATTATAGCGTTAAACCATAATATAATTTGTTTAAATGTTTAAATATTTAATTTTTAATATCCCAGCTAATTAGTCGTGTTGTCAAGGAGATTTTAATTGTTTCATTACAACTTACTTCATTCTAATTATTATTCCTGTTTCTGTTATTTTTCGCTCTTATGAATTGTTAATTAAGTATATTTTAAAATATAAAATCAAGTAACGTTTCACTTAAAATAATAATAATGTAACGCATTAATTTATTTTTTAAAAGTATCATTTTTCATACAGATACCTACGTTATTATAAATATTATTGTTACAAGTAAATATTGAATGTAATACTATACAATTTCAATTACCAATAATTTTGTTTTACACTTATATGTATATATATTTTAATTTATTATTTTATATAATATTTTAAGCCAATTTTACTTTTAAATATAACGTTGCAGATCTTGAGGTTGATTATATTATATAATTTATAACAGTTTTTATGCAATAATAAATTTCATATTTTTTGTGACTATTAATTTTGTTTTTTTCTTGACAATCTACTGCATAAATTATATTGTAAAAGTGTAGAAACTGTTTCAGCTGAGTTACCATAGACTAGTTACCATAAACTAGGGGAACATTAGCAGATGTCTGAGTTTGTGTATATATGTAATTATTACTTGACAACTTGTAATTTTATTTGAAATTAAAGTTTATATAACCTAATATATTTAGCCTATTTTTCCTTTTTAAACGATTAAAAATTTTATAAATAAATTTGTAATACAAATATTTTAAGTTTTATTCGACAAAAATTTACGAAAATAAATATAAAACATTTAGGTTCCAATGTAATCCCAGGTTAGTACACTTTTTACTGTTTTTTAACGCTATTTATATCTATAATCTGCCAATGTTACTCCACGTCATAACTCGATTCAATGCATACAGTCAGTACCGGACATAATTTACATATTTTTTAATATACAATGTCGGACATGATTGCGAGCTCATTACATATTTATAATTATTTCGATCAATAAATAACTTCTGAAGATAAAATTTGCAAATATTTATTACGTAACATATCTGTGTTGTTCATAATTTTAAATCATGATCCGCGATTGAACAAGCAATTGATCTATGCTCGCAACATAATCGCTTCAAACTTACCGAGTTCGAATTATTTCTCAATATTTAGGGCTTTATAAAAAAGATAACAATAATTTAATAAAAAGAAATTTAATAATACACAATTATTATATTTAAAACTACAACGAAACAAAAAAAAAAAACAAAAACAAAAATAGAAGCTAGCTAATTTTTTTATTCACTAAATACTACACTCAGTATTATATTTTACTTTTATTTATATATTTTTGCTTGTCTGTGTGTACGTGCATTCTCTGTATCTTTATGCTTTCTTTTAAACTTTCCATAAAAGCTCCTTGCATACAACCTGTTCAATTAAAACTGAACAAACACTGTTTTCTATTGTTAACCTCTACTGAACGAGGAAAATTTCTTTTTAGAAGTAAAAACAAAAGTCAGAAACAAAAACAAGATTTTTGTTATTTTGGTTGAGAATATCAAACTCGTTTTTTTATTATTTATTTCAGATATATATTTAGTGTTTCGAAGCTTTTTATTTAGGAACTATACTACTGTAAGTAGCTCGGTAAATAGTTACCATCGTGTTACTTGTTCATTACATTTGTTACGAACATCTAATGTTTCAAGCTTTTTATTTAGGAACTATACTACTGTAAATAGCTCGGTAAATAGTTACCATCGTGTTACTTGTTCAGTTACATTTGTTACGAACATCTTTTAGCATAAACGATTCCTACGCTCTATACTCTTCATAACAATCCACAACAATTATTTAAATTGTCTAAAACTTTATCGCCACGCTCTCACGTTCCATCTATGACGCGACGCACGATCTATCGGTGCAGAAAGTTCTCTCTTCCGGAAGCGGAGGAACGTTTCCAAAAAAGTGTCGAGATCCGCAGCTTCTGACGTCGCTGTTGTCTTGACGAGCCGTCGACGGAAGTAAGGAACGAGGGGAAGGAGGAATAGGTGGAGGAGGTGGGACAGGGCACGGGGGATGAGTAGGATAAGACGGAAAAAGAGGGAGATCCTGGCCGGCCGACTATTCAGCACACGGCACACTGTCCCGCAGGACACGTGAATCGACGCTTTCGTGAAATGTGTAACGTACCACTGTAAACGCATCCACGGTTCTATCCCTTTCGTTTTCCTGTCCGCCTCGAGGCGTTCGACGCGCGGATTTTCCTCGGCAGTTTCTTCGAGGATTCCTTTTTATGCGCGCGACAAACGGCGCGTCTTTCCGGCCGCAACTTCCAGAACGAGTGACGCAAGTGACGTGACACCGTCGATAGATCGCACGGTCGAACGGTTCTGGAGAGAATCTACCCTAACCGGTAACCATTTAGCACCTCGACCAGCCGCGTTTCCGATCGCGGCTTCCTACCGCCTCGATCCTTTGCAACGAGTTCATGTAAGTGACGTGACATTGCTTTTGATTAGAACTTTTTGTTTTTGTTTTTTTTTTTTTTTGGAGGGGAGTAGTTGTTGAGTGTTCGTTGAGGTTTGAGATGGAAAGGACTATTTCTGAAGGAAATAGAGAGAATGTGGTAAGGGTATGGAGGATTAAGAGTTGAGTAAAAGAGAATTTGGAGATTTATTAGGCACGCGTGAGCTTGGATAAAATGTACTTTTTGGTAAGGTTATTTGATATTGAATAGGAAGAAAGTTCTTTTTCTGAGAGAAATGGTAAGGAAGAATGTTAATGATAAAATCTACTTCGTGATAAAGTTATTTGATACGGAATAAAAAGAAAATTCTGTTTCTGAGAGAAATGGTAAGGAAGAATATTAGTAACAAAATCTACTTTGTGATAAATTTATTTGATATTAAATACGAAGAAAGTTTTGTTTCTGAAAGAAATGGTAAGAAAGGATACGAATAATAAAATCTAGCTTCGTGATAAAGTTATTTGATACGAAATAGAAAGAAAATTCTATTTCTGAAAGAAATGGTAAGGAAGAATATGAATGACAAAATATACTTCGTGATAAAGTTATTTGATATTAAATACAAAGAAAGTTCTGTTTCTGAAAGAAATGGTAAGAAAGGATACGAATGACAAAATCTACTTCGTGATAAAGTTATTTGATATGGAATGAAAAGAAAGTTCTGTTTTTGAAAGAAATGGTAAGAGAGAATATTAATGACAAAATTTACTTCGTGATAAAGTTATTTGATACGAAATAGAAAGAAAATTCTGTTTCTGAAAGAAATGGAAAGAAAGGATACGAATAACAAAATCTATTTCTTGATAAAGTTATTTGATACGAAATAGAAAGAAAATTCTGTTTCTGAAAGAAATGGTAAGAAAGGATACGAAATTATAAATCTATTACCTAAAACAGAACCTGAAACTAATTAAGTACGCATGCACATGGACAAAATCTACTTCTTGATAAAGTTATTCGATACGAAACAGAAAGAAAGTTCTACTTTTGAAACAAATGGTAAAAAGTTGATCGATTGTTGTTCGATTCATTGCTGAAATTTTTGGAGCTTACAGTGTTGCACGTAACAATGCACACAATCGTGTACGCAACCATGCACACAAGTACTAACAGTGTTTAAGGAAAATGTAATATTTATTAATCCATTTGGGACCGGTGACGCATCCGGGACGTCATACGATGTTTCAATCGGATTATTTTTAGTAACGTTACTAAATAACAATTGTTAAAATTAGTTTTCGCTTTAAATATTTGTCGAATAAGCTATCGCACTGTTGTATTTTGTGTGCTACAAAATGTTACACGAGAAGAATCGGTTTCTTAAAATAATTAATATCTGTTTTTAAGTTTCTTTTCAAAGTATTTTCAAAATATTTCTTTTCAAAGTTTCTACGATTCTTTGAGCGTGTGGTGATATCAATTGCGAAAGTTAAGAGATATAATTTAAAGATTACAAACCGAAAAGTGGCATTAGAAATTTTTTATTATAAAAAGATAGCGATTGTGCTCAATTTTTGCCACTCTTCTCTACTTTTACGTCTTTTTTATTCAAACAGCGAATAAAAAAAGCATCTTCGTTTAATGTCAATGTCACAGATATTTTTCTAACACTATCCGTTACCAAATCACTTAAAATAATCTATTTGTGCAATTATAATAATGAATTTCTCGAGATTTTCCGTGACTTTCTGTAAAAAATTCAGATAAACGTTCGTTTTCCTTTTATTGTATATAAAGGAAATTTTATATTATTTTATATTATTTGTTATTTTAAAAATTACTTTCTTATTTTATCATACATATTTTTAAATACCAATCATTTTAATTTCTTCGATACAAAGAGGTACACTTTAATTGTTAGTAACTATAATATTAACTCTCATGGATCACGATTCGTATCGATACAATGGTTATCCGATTCGACGGAGAAATATTTAGAATCTCTAAAACTTCAAATCTAGTCTAAAACTCCAATCATATTTTAATCAATCATCAGTATTTAAAAGAAAGAAAATAAAGAATAATTCAAAGTTTAGATAGAAGAAACCCGAGGAAGGATTATTTCGATATCGTTTCGTCGAGGTTAAGATATGAAAATCGTCGGAGCATGTTCGTGACGTGTGCTTGAAAAAAACAAGTATTCAAGACATGCATGCGTTATTACACGAAATGCAAAAACGTAAATACAACTCGAACGAAATGTTGCGGTGTAACATTGAGCATGCAAGAAAAAGAGCGTCGCAGAATCGTAGACAGGCCGTTAAAATGTTTTCAACTGACAGAGGAATAAAAACGTGAAGCTTTAAAGAAAAAGATTCGTGTAATTAGCCAAACTTAAATTTTTCTTTTCCTAACTTGTTGTTTGATCTTAATTTTCTTTTTGTTTTCTTTTACTGCTACGCGACACGGTTTCTGCGATATTTTTCTGACAACAATAAATATTGTTTTTAAATATTATTTTATAAAATACTTAAGAAATTCATTTTGTCCAATAGAACACACGAATTATAATATTAATTATGTTACATCATACGTACATAAATACTTGAAATATTTTTAAGAAAAAAAAAATTGTCTAGAAGGATTAATTTTATACAAAAT
>SMSQ01018429.1:0-31058 GCA_019453375.1 Ctenoplectra terminalis
CATTCTCACTTTTTAAAATAGCAATTCTATAGATGTTTCCGTTGTTAATTGATGCTACATACCCCCTAACGCCCTTGAAGATTCACGTTTATTTCCGAGAGGATTAAATTGTTTATGACAACCTGTAAAACGCTATTTTCAGTGAGGTAGTAAAGTAGTCGAGGCAGGAGTACTGTAACTTCTTTTATGGGCGGAGATGCAGCGTAGACCTTACCAGCAAGTAAATGCCAATAAAGATTTTTTGTTTCGCTGAGAAAGTTGTTGAAGCGAGTATTTAGGGTGGAATTTTAATTAAGTTAACGCAACGTAAAGTTAAAAATAATGGCGTTAAGGACACGTTTTAAATAAATTGCTGCGATATCGCGTTAAGAAATTGAGGCAGCATTTATTGAATTATCCCCTAACCGTTTACGATTAACTTGTTTAATAAAAAGTAAACTTGGCAGAAATTTTATTCAAAATAATAAATAGAACGTATTACGAACAAGTTGTGACTTCTTTATAAAAAAGCTACCGTATAATTATATCTAAAAATTATTTTTTTAATTGTTCATTTTAAGTCACATCAACCATTAAGTATTTTCTTTTTTTTTAATAATACTAAAATTATTAAAATGATTTAAAAAATATGATTGGAGTAAAACGACTATTTCCAAGTTTACTATAATTTTTGGGAAGGCTAATTTTTTTCCAGAAGCAGATTATTAAATTATATCGATTTTAGCGTACCATTAACATGGCATTCAATGTTTCAAATTTAAAATCGTTTCGTCGCGATAATAGTAATGAGGTAGGTTAATTTTCTCGATCGATCGTAACATGTATCCTGCTTTAGTATTCATAAGATTTTACAACCCAAGGAAGCAGGATTACGTAAGCTAAAACGAGTCGCAAAAAAGTTATTAACAAACGCAGTAAAAGAGAAATGGCGGTCGGTGCTCGTAAAATAGCTCTCTTCGAGAATAATACATTTTGCACGCGGTGTAAGTTGCATTCGGTGCCCTTGACTTTTAAAAATCCGATATTTCAACACACCGTGTAGCATTTGTTTAAAATCGAAATATAATGTTTTGAACGTTAAAAAAAAAATTATTCATCTTGGCTAAAACTATAACTCTATCGTGTAGATCATTCTTTGCAACATTCTAATTAGCTTTATATCTTCCAAATATCATATTGAACATCCACGATTCTTCGTGGACGATTCTTCGTGGACTATTCTTCGTCTACTCTTATCTCTCGCCCTAAATTTGATCAAACTGACAAACAGGAAAGTCTTCGACGAGAAATGATTTATTCGATGAACACGAAGAGCAAACAAAAAAAAAGAAAAAAAATTTGAGAAGTACACGCAACGAAGTGATCGCAGAATGGAAGAACACTGTTCACGATTTATCACGTCTTTTCAGGACAGCACAACAGCTTAACACTATGTGCGCGTGAAACCACGAAAGCGAAGGACCTTGTATGGGATGCAAAGCGTTGCATCCTGTATGCATCGAAAGTCAATCACTTTGAATCGTAGACAAATTTTGCCTCCAGTTCGGAAGCGAAGTGTAACTATGATATATAATGTATCTAAGTGGCAACCATACATCAAGCCACGGCAAACGAAGGGCTTGGTACGTACCGTTGAAAATCCTGCATAAAGGATGCATCGAGGAAGGATGCTTTTAGTGTCCTTTGTATACGTACGCGTGGGAAAAACGGTTTGTTTAATGATTTTTTTGCGTGGAGCGCAGAGTTCGCCAAACTGACGAGTAACGGTTGACTAAAAACTGAGCTGAAACTTTTTTTTTTCCTAATAAAATTTCCCCTCGATTGTGTGTCACGGTACCCGGGGCTGTTTGGGTTGTCCTGTAACGCGCTTGTTGCCTGAAAATAAATGATGCTCGTATCCTGATAAGATTAGATTTAGGGTAAGTCAGGATGGTTCGATCACTTTTTAGGAAAAAGACGTTGCTTCGATGGTTTTTCTTTCACGCTTCTTGTTGTTTTAGGCAAATTAAAGCAGCACGTGCACAAAAACAATTTAACCCTCTATAGTTCGAATTTTGTTCGTTGATCAGAGAAAAGAACTAGGATTGATTACAGTATTTTACTTTGATCGCAAAATTTTTTAAGTAATAATTTGTATAGATGGATCGTGGTATCACTACGGTAATACGGTGAAAAAATTTAATAGTACAGTGATAACTAAATGAAATAAATTTTTTTAAATGTAAATAGATGAGTATGTAACTCTGAAGTCACATGGCGCCGTAGATATATTACAATATTTATCTCTTTTTTTAATCGAGAGATACCAACATTGCAAATGGACGGTCTCTCCTCGTTCAATACACTTCCACGTTCCGTCCAACTCTCCGATCAACACCGTTCTACGCTTTCTCAAACTCTGCCTACGCATCGACACATCGTCCGTCCGTTGGGTCCGGTCCCCGTCCCGTTACGCCTTTATTGCCTTCCATAAACTACAAGTTCTTAAAACCACGACACTACATATGTTGTCTTTTTATTGTATTTTAAGCAGAATCGGCGCCACGAGTGTGACTCGGGGTTACAGGGCAAAGGGTTAATCAGTATGTTTCTAAAATCAATCGATAAAACAAAACTAATGCTATACTATACTATACAGAAGAGAATTTTTAATATATTCGCAAGTTTATCGTGGCAATTTAACATTATTTTGAAGCAACATTTTTTCGTAATCGCTTTAAAAACCTGTTTTCACGATATAAATATAATTTTTGATCGTGTAATCGCAAACAGAATAAATTGAAATCAGTTTCTTATAAAGTTAACGACTCAGATAGCTCTAGATTGTTGGCAAAACATTGAAGTAGTCGTTCAAAAGGGTACGGTTTAGAACGAACAGCCTCGGGCAGCATTAATTATACTCGATTTGGTTGTATTTTGGTGATTAAGTAAAATGTTATTACGATTTCTCTAATTAGAAGCATCTGTACCGCTCGAAGTTTCTTAAGTTTAATTGAAGTACCTCATCATCGTTCGCAAAATATCTACCGAAACTTGTGTCGGCTATTAATTATAAAAATTAAATGTCAGATCTGCAGCTAGATTAAATTTACTCCAATTTCTCATCCTATTTTTGAGAGAGAAATAAAAAAAATTGTTATTCAAAAGCAATTTCGCAAAGGCGCGGATTAAATTATATTTCGTCTCGCGAAATAAGAATTATCGTGGAAAAAAATAATATTACGTCAAAGGTTACGGAGAAATGTACATGATTCAAGTAAGCTGAATTTTATG
This sequence comes from Ctenoplectra terminalis, assembly GCA_019453375.1. Taxonomy (NCBI): domain Eukaryota; kingdom Metazoa; phylum Arthropoda; class Insecta; order Hymenoptera; family Apidae; genus Ctenoplectra; species Ctenoplectra terminalis. The sequence goes on from SMSQ01018429.1 coordinate 3,274, forward strand.
GAAAATAGGACAGCTTTGTTAGAAAGATTATTGAAGGAATTTGTACTATCTGTTCCTATTTTATAAACATTTGAACCTTTCGGTGAATTATTGATTTCCGAGAAGCTACCAGCGAATATTTCAAACATTTGTGCAACAGATCGTGAAACATAAAATAAATACCGAGTAATTTGCTCACGAGCAGAGCAATCTGAACGTTTCCGCAATTATTACTGGGGGAGAAACTTTTCACCGAGGGTTAAAAAAAAAAAAAAACAAGTCCCTTGAAGTATCACTTTGTTTCATTTTCCACGAAAATTCAGCTCGCACCTGTTCCTGGAATGAAATTTAAAGCCCTTAAAATTTCAAGTTATTAGTCGTCTGTGAGTCTGCACTGACTCCACTTGACGCGAGGCTTTCGTGGAAAAGTTTGCGAATAGCCTCAGACGGAATAAATTGAAGCAACAATTTTTATTTATTTTTTTTATTTATCTGACAGACTTTGGCAGAGGATTTCAAAGAGATAAAATCGATCGAGAATGAGGTAAAGTCTCAGTTTGATGGACTGGAATTGTATAAAGCAGAGTCTAGTTGGAAAGTCTGAAAATTAAATTAAATTAGTTTCTGCAATTTTTCAGACATTATTATAGACTACTTTAAAACTGGGGTCGCTTTGCAGTAATTTTCCAGGTAGAAATTCTGTTTTAAAAAATTCAAGACGATTCAAGTCGTTCAGTTTTGTTCTATAGTGTTGAACGAAGCTGTGTAAATCATAATTTGCATGAGTATTAATAATTCTCATAGTACAATTTTTTAATTAATAGAAAAGTTAGCGAAGGATTAAGCATATATAAGTATAAAACTTAAAAGTGGTTCCAAACTTTAGGCTGGTGGTGTATAATTAACAATAGAATTACTAAAGTTTAATAGAAATTTTATAAATCTACTATGTGACATCTTTGAAAATTTTCCATGCTTTTTGATAGAAACATAAATAAAAATGTGTCTTCCCTAGATAATATTTTTCTTCAAATATTGACTCTTGAATGTACAGTATTAAAATTGAAAAATATGGTAGCCATATATTTTTGTTAGACGATTAATAACAATTACCAAAGGTATAATTATTTTTATACCATCAATAAGATTAATCTATTAATAAAGCTGAACCTTTCGTAATACTACTATATAAATATACATTCAACCCTATTCAAATTTATTTATAATTATATTATATATTTATATATTAACACTTTGTTGATCGGGAATTTTACACAGAAACTATGTCATGTCACCGGCTATTATTTTGTAATTAAATATGCAAGTAAAATGTTCTAAATAAACTGCAATAAATTTTATCATGATTGCTGAAGAAAGCATTTATTTTGGAGAATTTGGAAACCTAATTTTTATTATCAACGTAATTTGTGATATTAGGTTTCTTTCTTGTGTAATATATTGTTTGAATAGCCATTTTATCGTTTAGGTTCGAAAAGACGAGTTAACTCGTCACCAGTCAGCAACGTTTGGGTATGAAAAGACGAGTTAACTCGTCACCGGTCAGCAAAGTGTTAATTCTATAATTACAAGGCCTAATATATTATTTACATTATTAGATTACTTGATAGTTCTGACGTTAAAAAACAAAAATAATTGATTCAATGTATTAAATATAAGAATCACAGTATCAATAACACACAGTTAGAAAGGGAATTTTGAACAGTGTCTAATAGAATAATCAACAGCTAATTGCATATGAATGGAAGGACGATAGTTATTGAAGCTAGTTCCTCCACAACAAAAGACGCAGATTCGATGCAGCAGCCATTAACTTTAGCATATGAAAAGACATAACAGCGCACAATAATCTGCATGCAAAAAGAGACGACATACCGGCAGAGGCTGCGGAAAGTGTTGAACCACGTACCTAACTTCGAATACGTGTAATCGCATACTTGAGCGCGTAAATTAACGTGGCCGATCGCCGACTCTTAGTCGTGGTTACGTTAATCCACGCAATCTATTCGCGACACGCTGAAACGCCATATTGATTTACGGATTTACGGCCACGTGACAAGCGATATTTACGAGACAAATAAATGCAGTTTCGTGAATCAAAGCTTACGATCCGTTTGAGGTTTCGGGTGATTTAATTGGGTGCCGATGCTTCGGCAAATAAATAAAGGAAAGAAGATAAGAAACAGTATCGTTTGCAAGTAAATCAATTAATAGATCATGGTTTACCGATACATTTCAGAAAATTTTCTCTCAGATTGAAAGGGATATAATTGAACTTGAATGATGTTTTATAAAGACCATGATTCCTACTTTAAGTCGTTAAACTTATATCTTAATTATTAACGATAAAATCTTGGTGTTCTTATTTTTTTCCACCAATCGTGTATAAAATATTTTAAGATTTATTAAGTTTATTAATCAATTTAATGCTTCTTTGTTACCGATATTAAATATTAGGAATATTAGGAAAAATTCTTAAAAGTGCCTAAAATATTAAAAATTCGCTTAACTTTTTATTCGTATTTTTATTTTTTTTATTTCATTATTATTATATTATTATATTATATTATATTATTTTTATTATTTTTATTTTATTATTATCATAGGAGGAGTATTATTATATTATATTATTTGATTTTTATTTATTTATTTTTTTTTTATTCGTCTAATATAGCATAATAAAAGAATATTTTTTTATATCTTTATTATAATGTACATTGGTATGTACAATAAACGTATATTTTAAGTTACGTACTAGGTTATGAAATACGCGTTGCATAGAATTATTTAAAAACACAAATGAACACATAAAAATTCCAATGTATTAATTACTATAATTACCGAGAAAAAATCCATTAAGTTCTTCAAAGTTACTAAAATAGAATCCGTAAATTCGCACATGTGAATGTTTCAACGTACCCGTCTTGCTTCAATTCTACAGAGAAAGCAGCAGCCAAAGTTTGATCAGAAAAGTTTCAGGCATCCCATATAATTAATTATGTAAAACACCATTACAAGTGTAGTGTTAACGAGCCACGGTTTACGAGTTTACACTTTACGGAAGGAATAAATCAATCGAGACATTTCGGCTAGTTTGCAGCAATGGTGAGATAATTACTCTGGGGAAATTCTGAGGCTTAATCACCAAGTAGAACGTTTCTGTAAAAATCCTTCCCGATGCTGCATTGCTGCAACTTTTTTCAATTTGCTTCAGCCTAGTTTCCATTACATTTCTCTTGTAACAAATTCCGTAATATCACTCTTAACCCTTTCGCTACGGTGCTCTCAGAATTGAAAGAGCTCTCGGTATACTAATCGATACAATTTTTGTTGATATAAGAAAAATATACAGAACAAAATTTAAATACATTTAATGAATACGTTTAAAATAAAAATAAAAAAATACGTTTAATGAATGATGACAGATCGTATGTAAACGAAAATATAAACAATTCTGTGGTACGGAGAACGTCTATGCACGCTCTTGTTAGACGATTAGTTAATTTTTAAACGCGTATGTATACGCTCCTCGTAGCGAAAGGGTTAAGCATTTAACCCTGCTATTAAATCCTGCTTTCGTTTAAAAATAAATATTTTCCAATTTCAGTAGAAACAAAGGTACAACATAAAATTGAAACAAGAGATTACACGCGTTAATAACAAATCATGTGTATCCATCTCAATTCGGCAACTTTAAATAAAAGATGAGAACACAATCCAGTCGAAAATGACCCAAGAGCCAAAAAAGTTGTTATCGATCACTTGGTGGCTATCGCTCCATCTATTATAGATACATTTATTTTCGACCAAGCAACAAAAAATTATAAGGTAGCCTGTTAATCAATTATTTCTCAAGAACTTACTACTTTCTCTTACACGTTTCGCGATTAATAAAAAATATAGAACCCTTTAATTTGCTCCTGATATATTTAGGCACAGTAGTGTATATCGAAGTGCTTTCACAGTGATCGACTTAAAAACTAATTAAAACTATGTTTTCTCGGATTTTTAATATTATTTTTCGGGTAAAGGCCGAACCAATAGGAAACGAGGTCCCATCGTAGTGCTACTGCCGAATATTTGAGTCTTAGGTTTCATCAGGAGTCTCTCTATCGCATACACCAAGACATTTTCTACCTACAATCATTTATTATACCACGTTTCGTCGAAACCTAATTTCTTCTCACTTTGCGTATCTAAATATTCTCAGAAATTTTCTTTAAGAATCTTTGATTAAGATTCACAAACAGCTTGAATCGAATCACCGGTTGAAATATTAATTCCTTTTAATTCCTCGTATAAAAGATCACTTTAATCACGCGACAAACAGACCGCGAAATTTGTTCAATCTTTTATTACGAACACCAGCGAGCTCGAAGCTGGACGGTCACAAATCAGATTGAAATCAACAGCAATTAGGCACTCGATTCCCGATCACGAAACTTTTGGTCCAGGTCCAAGATGGACGATCGATTGTTTAATTTACGCGCGACCTTTCGTTTGTCCCTGCGAAAATTGGAAACTACGTCACGCCTCCGCGGTGCACCGAGCATTTATTAACCTTTCCGATGTATTCTTACGTAGCATGCATAATTAGGTCACGGTGGTAATAATAACCGCGATTCCAGCTAGTTTTGTTTGATTTACCGCCATCGTCCCCTGGTGTGTTTGTTCCATCGAACGCCTCGTAATTTCCTATCGTTCTTTGGTCTATTTCGTTTGTTTACCGGTCGGCGAATAATCGGCGCGTTATTTGTTGGAAAATTTATAAAAAACTAATCGTTGCAGGGAACGATAGACTTTTTGCTTCGCGCGAAATGTGAATAGCTCTGCTTCGTTTAAATTGTCGTGTTTTGTATCGTTGAAAGCAGTGTTAATTTCTCTTTTTGTATTTTATTCGATACGAAAGAATCGTCTTGTTTGACACAGAATATTATAATATAATTACATAACATAATTTAATATAATTTAATATAATTTATTAATATAATTTAATAATATAATTCTTTTTTAACTTTACGTTAGGATACAGTAATAATAATTCAGAGCGACACTTTTTAACCCTTTGCCCTATAATTACGAGTCACACTCGTGGCGCTGATTATGGTTAAAGTATAATAAAAACATACTATATTTGTGGGATTAGGAATAAAACATTGAGTTTATTAAAAAAAATAAATAAACAGAAAGCTCGACTTCCCTCACACCACGTTTCCATGTTCGCAATGTTTATCCACAACTCTCTCAACAACACACTCTGTCCTTTCATCCCTGGCTCGCCTTAATATATCGCTAGTCCCTTTCGTGGGACCTTCGACGCTGGGGTTCTTTTGCTGGGCCTGGTTTATGTCCTTTTTATACCTACGTTTGCTTAAAAACTACGATACTATATATTTCTGATAAAGTACAATTTTACCTTTAAATAATGGAATTTAAATTTACAAGATTGAAAATTAGCAGATACAAAATACGTGTAATATTTCAATACTTTGCGTTCGACAGAGTGTCAAAGTGAATAGCTATTGCTTACATGTGTGAATATTGAAGAAATCGTAAGGCAAGAGGTTAATTATGTGTCGTGCTTTAATCTATGATTAATTTTGGAGGATATACTGTGTTTTGAACTTGTGAAAATACAAATACTAGGATTAATACATATATTTTAAAAGATTGGAATTTTAAAAGAGTTCTGTATTTCTTTAATTTAATTTAGAAAAATTGTCCTATGAAAATTTCAGAAAACTATTATATCCAAGATTTTTTTAATTTTATTTTTATATTTTATGTACGTATATATTATTTATTATTAGCGAGATACTAGTTGTTAAAAGTTACAGAACGTGATTTTACATTTATGAATAGATTCTGTATTTGTTACATATTTTGATAGATGGGAAGTAGTTTTTGAAGAGCATAAATGATTCTACAGAATCGAATCTATATACTGTTATTTTTCATAGCTAATTAACTTAGTTCTCAACTTCGAATAATAAAAAAAAAATATTCCACATATTTTTCATTATAAAATTTTCAAATACACCTCAATTTAATTCATCATTCCTAATTTTAAATATAAACGGATCATAAAATTCCAAGATCCAAACATACAATTTTGTTAATCTCGTTTGATCATTTTTTAACATCGTCTATTCCCTAGCATCCCCAAACGCATTATCCCAGAATTTTCGCAAACTATAAACACTTCTGCTTTATTAAATTCACTACAGGGATTCACCTTGCACAGCATCCTCTAACGAAATAGAAAAGAAAACAAGAAAAAAAAATAAAAAAAAAGACTGGAAATACTAAAACGAAAGGTGCATAAAAGTCAGCCTTAGGAAGGCAAGATAGCAATTAACGATAATTGTGACCTTGTTTGCTTTACTAATGAATAAACGCGTGAATATTTTACGGCTTAATTATTTAAGTATGCAGCTTTCCTCGTTCTCTCTCTTTCTCTCTCTCTTTCCCTCACTCTCTCCCTGTCGCTTCTCTATACCGCGTACATTATTAAAATAATCTTTGTTGGACTCGAGACGGTTAATAGGCTGACATTACGTCGAAAATATCTCGTTAAATGAAAACTAGTATAATGAATACGTGCTTGTTGGAACATAATAAACGGTCGACCCGTTTACGTCTACGAAACCTCTTGCGGTTTTCAATATTCAACGAAAAGATCTTCCTTTCTGTTGAAATCGTGCCAGTAAAACGGAAAACATCAGGGAACGAAGGTTAATAAATAAAAGATGAAAAGTTACCGTAGCCAGTGAAACCGTAGAAGCGTTTCGAAAATCCGGATGATCCTTGTTTTAAAAAAATATTGTTCAACCCATCTGCAACAATATTTCTTTCTCTTTTTTCACGTTTCTGCTTTTGCGGTACCTGCATCGGTTTTATTCAATTTTGTTAGTCTTTCATAAATTTTTTAGCTTCGTAATGGGTTTCTAAAATTGTCGGTGTAATGTAAATATTGGGAGTTAAATTAAAAAAAGAGGGAGAGAAAAGATCGATACAGCGTGGAAAATGGAAAGTTTTTATGAAGTTAGGTTTTTCGTTTTAGGTAGATAGAAAAGTTGATAGGAATGTTTAATTCTGATTCGTGCAATTATTATTCAGTGCTTTTGTTGTCCCTGTTTCGTCGTCGCTATTAAATTTTAAACTTGAATGCGAAAAAAAAAATCGTCATCAATTTTTAACTCGCTCTTCTCTTCAGCACTTTAATTTCTAAATTCAATTTTCGTACATGTTACTGACAATTCTAGTTACTAAGAACCTCAAATTTTTTTTCTTCAGTTAGATATATTTGAATATGAAAGAAAATCAATTCTTTTGCACCGTCAGAACTACCGAGGTATACATAGAATTAACAATTTTGTAATATAAAATAGATAGCACAGATAAAAAAATTCAATAACAAATTCAATAACAAATTCAATTACAGTTCAATAACAATTCAATAACAATTCAATAACAATTCGATAACAATTCGATAACAATTCGATAACAATTCAATAACAATTCAATAAGAATTCAGTAACAATTAGATAACAATTAAATAACAATTCAATAACAATTGAGTAAGAATTCAATAACAATTCAATAACAATTCTGTAACAGTTCAATAACAATTTAGTAACAATTCAATAACAATTCAAAAATCTCCCCCTCCCATATTCTTGTTCAAATACTTACTAAAGTACTCATTTTACTTTCTCAATACTTCTAACTCGAGTATCCATCCCAAAATTTCACCTTTTGATCTTTCTCCTCGTCAATATCCCATTAAAAAACTATGAAAGCGATAACTGATATCAAAATTCGATGCATCCAAATTCCAATGAATTCACAAATTGAAAATGACACCTAAAATCATGGAACCCGTTGAGAAAAAAGGTCAAAGGGAATATAGTATCGTATATTTTTCCGATACAGCAGAAATCACACCGGGAACGGACACTTTTCCGCGAAACAGAGACAGGAAAGTGTCTCTGGATGATCGTAGGATATCAACGATATCCTGGCAATAGAAACCACATAGTATCGCTCGGGTCCGCTTCCTCGGCTAGAAGCCAACCTCTCTGAAATACCAGGATCAATATTATTTTTATACAGCTGACGTTTGGCGGGTTGAAGCGTGTCGTCACCGGGCAAAGCGACTTCTTTCATTTCGGAATTCCTCGTTCGCGGGGAAAAATATGGGGATCGGAGGATCGAGTGCTCCTGAATTGAAAAGAAAAGTCATCGTACTCGCAGCTGTTTCGCTCGTCGATGGAAATAGAATAACCGCAATTCTAATCGGGCGCATAGAATGTCTCTGTAACGTACGCTCATTTTATACGTAATATTTAGACTAACACGGCATGGAAACTGGTTTTAAAACGTTCAGAAAAGTTGTTCCAATGATAGAAGCATCGTATCGAGTTCCAAGGGAACGATTTTCAAGGAAATAAATGGAAAACCGCTAGTGGACCGTCCCCGGAGACTGATTTTATTTCAAATACGTTTGTACATATATTTGTAAACGCTTATCAGCTCTTTTATCGATATTATGTATTGAAGATACGATAAAATTAGTGTTAGTTGTACACACGCGAGGGAAATAAATTTTTGATCTTCTAATTTTTCTGCTTCGTTCAAAATTCTTTATATTTTATCGATATTATGTATTGAAGATATGATAAAATTAGTGTTAATTGTACACACGCGAGGGAAATAAATTTTTGATCTTCTAATTTTTCTGCTTCGTTCAAAATTCTTTATATTATATCATTGTGTCGTCTTTAGAAGAGTGAATTTTTAATTTAAAAAAATTTTTTTAACTCTCTCTCTCTCGTTACACGAAATATTGTTGTTATGTGAGATATTTTTCCGCATTATAGGAATTTACTACATCCTAAAGTTGTTATCAGATACTCGCAACAGCTTCGATAAAATAATTATTAAATGCTCCCAAATAGAATGTATGTTATTGAAAATTAAACCGTGTTTCGAAATTTACTTGCCGAACTAATTGGGCAATTATATTTGCAATTGTACTGTGTTACACGATTTCATACAATTGCTTTAGTATTATTCAATCGTAACACTTTAACATAATTCCTGCTGTTGAAGATCCTCTCGTTCATTTTCAAACTACCAACCCTTATTTAAAATAATTAAGAGAACATCTAATCATGGTAGTAACGCCACTTTTAAACGGGCAATGAATAATTCTTCTAAATTCATTTTTATACCGTAAATGAAAGTTAGAAAGTTTGTTGAATTAAAAATCCTCTCTTAAATACCAGAAAGAAAAATCAGAAAGCTGCTTGAATTAAAAATCCTCTCACAAATCCACACAGCTTGCGCTTCTTAATTAGAATCATCAGGAAAAGAGTAAATTGTTATAGCAGAGCCAGTTTCTAAACAAACAACCAATCTTTCTTGCAATTGAATTTTTATTATATTTCATAAAGGAGAATTGAAAAATTCCTAGAAGAATTCCTGTGAGTACCTCTTATTCTTTACTACAGTTATGAAAGTACCCACACACGATAACAATAGGTATTTCCAATCTAGAAACAAATCTTTCTTTTTACTTAAATTTATTTTTTTCTCGACAATGGAAGATTGGAAAATTGCTACAATTAAAAATCAACACGTTCACCTAAGAGTACCATTTATTATTGAATAATTATGAAGACACCAGTGATTGGTAGCAGTAGCTATTTCAAATACAGAAACCAATCTTTCTTTTTACTTAAATTCACTTTTTTCTCGACAATGGAGGATTGGAAAATTTCTACAATTAAAAATCAACACGTTCACCTAAGAGTACCATTTATTATTGAATAATTATGAAGACACCAGTGATTGGTAGCAGTAACTATTTCCAATCCAGAAACCAATCTTTCTTTTTACTTAAATTCATTTTTTTCTCGATAATGAAGGATTGGAAAATTCCTATAATTAAAAATCAACACATTCAGCTAAGAGTACCATTTATTATTGAATAGTTGCGAAGACACCAGTGATTGGTAGCAGTAGCTATTTCCAATCCAGAAACCAATCTTTCTTTTTACTTAAATTCATATTTTTTTCGACAATGGAGAATTGGAAAATTCCTACAATTAAAAATCAACATATTTAGCTAAAAGTACCATTTATTATTGAATAGTTATGAAGACATCAGCGAATGGTGGCAGTAGCTATTTCCAATCCAGAAACCAATCCTTCTTTTTACTTAAATTCATTTTTTTCTCGATAATGAAGGATTGGAAAATTCCTATAATTAAAAATCAACACATTCAGCTAAGAGTACCATTTATTATTGAATAGTTGCGAAGACACCAGTGAATGGTGGCAGTAGCTTTTTCCAAACCAGCAACCGATCTTTCTTTTTTTTATTACTTCATTCTTTTTCGACAATGGAGAATTGGAAAATTATTCTGTTTGAAGAGTGGCGTGACGTACAGAACGGGACGCAGAAGGTTTTTAAACCTCACCCTTCACGGGCTGGCGACTTCATTTTCTCGGTTCAGGCATCGCGAATCTCTTACGGCACTTCCGAAAGAGCTAGTCGCGACGCGGTCGCCGTGAAAATTGCTCTTAGAAAAATCCCCACAGCCACGAGTCGCGCTCGAGAAGCCGATTTCCCACGAACGAAACAGCTGTTAATGTTTGCGAACTTTTTCCTCTTAAGTCGCTACGTTTTGCGGTCGAATACGCAAAGTTTTATTGTGACTTCGGCTATGAAATATATTTTTACGCGTATCTTTTAAAAATTTGAAAGTAGAGTCTACGTGTTGCGAATAGCAACACTTTTTAGCTTCTCGGTAAAAAAAAAAATCAATTCTCGTCGAATTACGATATTTTTAGTGGAGAATTGGGTTTATCAAATTTAAATGCAATATTTTTATCTTGGATTTAGTTTCATAATTTTTGATTCCCTTTATATGACCATCTTCTTTGAATTAAGGTATTTTTAATGACAAGTTTAAAACCTCGTCGCGATTAATGTACGGAAAATATTTTGATATTATACAGCTTAACAAAATTAATGGTCACTAATGATCACTAATGACTTCAATGTTAATGTGATCACTATAAAATAAACTTTTAATAAAAAAAATAAAATAAAATAAAATTAGAAGATAAAGATATTTGTGATTCTTCTATACATGAAATTTTTATCAATTCTCTGATCGAATTTTAACAAAGCTTGATACGACTAATTAAAAAAAAAGTTCTAAATAAAAAATCAATTAAATTCTAAACTTATTTGTGTTCTGTTTAGGTATTAAAAAGATCTTTTTTGTCAATGATTCCCCGGTACATAATCTAAATAAATCGTTTTAATTCAAGCTTCGTCGCTATCTTAAACCTTATGAATTACTTTCCCAAGAAAAATTACATTTTGATTAAAACTCTTTTTCTATAAATAACTGCATCTGTTATCTGCATCGATTAAACGCAGCTTAACAATTGACAACTTTGTTCCGTAATTTATTATTTAAATATAGAAAGAAAATGGTGAAAAATAACATTGAAACGATAACAACTACAGTGATACAATATTTAACCTCGCGTTTCCATTTGCTTGGAGTGGAATTTCGAGTGAGCCACTCGTTTCTGCGGGTTAGTTTCTTGAAATATCCAACAAGTGCATCTCCAATTTCACGGAATGAACGTCACCTTGAAGGAATTCTTGTGTTATTCTATCTCAGACACTTTTCGTCGTCGCGGTTGCTCGGCGTCTGACAATACGAGAAAATTCGATCGATTTGAACCGGCGAGAATGAACCCGTGAGCGGCTTTTGATATTAGTTGCTTCCAGTTTTAATCGATGGCCAGGGCCTACGTGGTTACACCACCACAGCTATCCCGCTCACAAATAGTTCGTTATTCGAAGTTCGTTAGCAAGATAATTGTAGGTTCACGAATAATTGTGTGAATAGTTGGCGATAACTATGAAACTATATTTAGCTATGAACCGTGGTAATATGTACACGGTTGAAGTTAACGATAGCGATAAAATTCCTGTCAAATTTATGATTAGTCATTAACAATAGAACTGTCGACGATTAAAATATACTTCTGTCAAAGAAATTAAAATTATAGGTGTTTGAAGAAAATTCAGAACGGGAGGGAAATAAATCTAGATCTATGTTTCTTAGAAAAAAATCACGAAAAATTCCTCAAGATACACCATTGTCGATCGATAGAATTTTTGTAAGAAATTACAGTCTGGTCACTTTGACTCCTTTGGTAATTTTAGTGTTAATATTGCAAGATTTATTATTATTATATATATGCGATATATATTATTATATATTATATTATTATTATTATTATTATTATTATTATTATTATTATATATATCATTACTGTAAAGAATACCAGTTTTAAAAAAATTTATTAGGTCTTTGAGAAGTTAAGTTGAGAAGTAGTGGTCCACTTTTTTGTTTAATTTAATTAACATCTGAACTAAAAAGAATGTATTTGCTGAAGTAAATATACACGTGAATTTATAATATTAATATTAATATTTGTGATATTCAGTATGCTACTAAAAATAAATGAAAAATGGAACATTTCATGGCTTACACGATATAGTGTCATTTTATTCTGAATTACCTTAAACAAAATTGGGTGAGTAAATATCTATAAATTGTAATATAAATTCTAGAATTGATTTAAACAGTTTTTACTCATTAGAAAGTAAATTATACTTCGTTTAAATTTCTCATTTTAACCCTGCTGTCCTCATTACTTGCGTTACACATTCGTATCTCTTAAAAGATTCCTCTTTAATTCCAAAGAAAATATACAATATTAAAGAAGTAAACGCAAAAATTAAATACACTAATTCTGACGAAGGAATATTTAAAAGCACAATATTTATGTAAAGGTAAACTTCATTTCGAGCGATATGAAACTTAGGAAATAATAATTAGTACGCGCAATCCGTTTGATATCAAAACAGTGTATGATAAAATATGATATTATTTCATGCAAGAAAGTCAAGTAACACTAAGAAATTATGTATCCATAGATATGTAAATTCCAAGTCGCATGGCGTTAAGTTGAAGTCGAATAAAATTTTTATAGACTTTGTGTATCAAAATCTATTTCATGGAATTGTATTTTGATGATCTATAAAGATGTGAATGAGAAATTCAGTGACTATGAACGCCATGAATGAACCTGTGCGTCGTTTGTGAATGATGAACGTTTAATAAAATGCTGCAGTAATCGAGCTACTGCTTGAAATAGGATGTTCAATCTTTGGTTAGATATGCATTTAACGGAGCCTAGAACCGTACGTGAAATTTTGGATGTAAAGTTCAATGATGCAAACGTGTGATGCGTAATGGAACTGATACCTTTGAAAATGAGATACGTTTTAACCCTTTGAGTGCAGAATACCCTAGATGCATAATTTTACCACGTAAACGATATGTCCTACCACTGCTGCAAATACCATACTCGCAACATATAATCAAGCCACCGTTTAATTTTTTTCTTAAGTGAAATTAGATAATGTAGGTAAAATATTTTACACCATATTTATACCATATTTATACCATATTTACATCATATTTACAACATATTTGCAACCTATATACATTTCATTTTCGTACCATCAAATTTTTATAGTCGGATAAAAGTACCATTAACTCTTTGCATTTTCGAACTTTTTTAACACTTTAACAACCGGGAGCCTATTAATCGGCTTTTTACAGCCAATCTATCGCTCGCTGCTTAATACTAACATTATGAAAATTAGACATTTTACTAAATTTAATTACCCTACAATAAGAGAAACGATTTAAAAACAGAGTTACAAGAGTAAGCGCTTATATTTCCGTACGATAGCCAAAACCGAGCCGATGTTAGCCATGTATCCGCGCTCGAATGAACCCGTCGATAAAGTGTTAAGTTTCTCACAACTACTGAGGAAAATTTAAATAGTGTCAAAAACTTAAAAAGTGAATACTTAGTATTATTTCAGAAAAAGAAAAAATTGTAAATATTCACGATATTTTATTTACTCGGTTAATTTGCTTCCTATTAAAATTAAAAAAAAATATATATATATGAATTGACAAAGATACAAAATTTAACTTAAATTAACTTGAATCTCTGAAGAAAATTACACATGTTATAGCGGCGTTAGTGGAGTGCAAAGAGTTAAATAATAGAGAATTTAATATACCCGGATTCGGTTAAACGTTAAAATAAATACAAGAGCGCGCAAACACTTGTTATTGACACTGTATAACTGCTGATTATTAAAAAAGACAGAAATACGAGTAGAATGCTCGGTAATACTACTTCGATTATTCTCATTTCGTGAATATTGTCTTACAAAAGTTGCTTCATCGAGACGAGTCCGTAAACTTGCAGGCTCTCGAATCGATTTCAATTTGTAATGAATCTCTCGATAACCGGTAAGTCACGTTCGTGTTTGCTAATCGCAAATAAACGAAGCAACGGAAGCATTCGGGTCTGCTTGAAAATTTCCTTCCCCCTCGACCGAACCGGGTAACTAATTCAACTTTAATTCATTCTCGAAGATTGCGCTTTTAACTCGGTGGAAAACGTTGAAACAATCTGGGCTCGCAACCTCGACAATAATTAAACAGCCTCGAAATCCTCTCGGTTCTTCTTTCTCTTTTTTTTTTTTTCTCAGTTCTCGATCTTTCGCATTTTAATATTAACGAATCGTTCTCCGCTCGCTGTTTCACGTCATCAATGCGACCTAAAGTATTTATTCTCTCTTTCCGATTGTTGTACCAAGGATGCAACGTCTTTCGTGTGATCCTCATCTGCCGGTAGACTGCGTGCTTAACTCTTTCAGACTGTATAATGAATCTGACTCGAGATTTTCAGGGAAACAGAAAAAGGTTCTTAAGAATCGAATATTCTTCATTATTTGTGCATTATTGCTTCGTAACGATGCGATTTCAAGCGGGGAGATATCAAGACGTGGCCTAGTTACAATTAGTATTGCGAGATTGCCTCTATACGCATCGACAGGGATAATAACAGCGAGGTATTAGCGAGATTTCTTGTTTTCCCACGACTCGTGTATTGTTGATATTTCGTTTTGAGACACGAGAAATTTTCATGGGAAGTATAACAATTTTTTAGGGATCGTTTTTAACTAGAAACGATAGAATATTACATGAAGAAAAAAGTGGAAGACATTGTACGGTATAGATCAACGTTTCTCTACTTGTGGGTCACGGTCAAATATTGGCGTTAAATTTTTAATGGGTCGCGAAACGATAGCTGCTGCGCTATATTTGACTTGACTTGGTTCTCGAACGGGTAGAGAGAGAGAACGCGAAGAACGAGCAAAAGGTTCAAGATAGCTGAAAATTGATTCGATTTATTTGTAAAATATACGACCAGTCTAGTCGATCAGGATCTTAAAAATTTTATATTATAAATATTTGCGTCGCGGTACCATTAGAAACAAAATTGTTGGGTCAAACAGGTTGAGAAACGATGGTATAAATAATTTTTTTGCGGATAGAGCGATGAAAGCTATTGTGAATTAGATTTGTTTAAAATTTATTTAAATTCCGTTGGATTACACAATTTATTAAGGAAAATTCTTAATGGTAAATTTCGTCTTGTAAATATCTTTCTGCTAAACTGTTACATTTAAGAACTAATATTAGAAAGAAAAAAATATATTTGCCGATCCGATCCTCGACATTTAGAAAATAAATAAATACGGTCTTCAAGGTTCTTAATACAGTCGTTATTTTTTATCCACGAAAGACGTGATTAGAATAAATTTTCTTTCCAAGAGACGACGCACACGTGAACGCGCAATAATAATCGTGGACGTCGAGAGGGTGGAACGTTAGTCGCGAACGATTCTCCCGAAGAATAGACAATCGAGCCAGTATAGCGTCGTTTTATGGGCCCCTGTGTATAGAAACGATCATGGAATGCTTTCTTGTGAATTCCGTTGAAAACCCGAATACAGTGTCGTTTTCACGATAGACGGAACACGGCTTTGATGAAACCTAGAAAGAAATTCAGATTATTGTAGCACAGTATCGTGAGATTTTATGTTGTGTCGTGTAGCATGTAGACTTAAAGAAGGATATTTGAAAAAGACTATCTCACAGAAGTGGATTTTATTTGAAATTCATGTGAAATAATGTTAAAAATCGGATGAAATGTAATTATGATCGATATCTGACTATAGACTGACTTATACTAGTGGGTTTTACTAGAAATTCGTGTGAAATAATGCTAAAAATCGGGTGAAATGTAATTATGATCTATGTCTGACTATAGACTGACTTATACTACTGAATGCCGATTTCTCGTACCAGATACGCTTCAACCTTTTCGAATGAGTTTATTATTGTTATATATTTTTACTAGAAGTCTATGCTTCACTTTTAAGCAACGAATTATGTTGAAAGTATTTTTCAATATAGTTAAATAAATTTTTGATCAATTATTTCTTTCATAGGAAACTGTGGATAATTGAAACGGGATTTGAAATTAAATTTCCAGCCACAAAACAGGTGTTTCAGTCTTCTTTTATCAGCGTTCCCAATAAGCATAATCTATCGATTATCAGAATGTTAATTTAATATATTAATTATCGTGAAATTCATAAGATAGAACGAGTCACAATATTATTACGATCAGTAGTTATTCGTTAGTTCGGTAACTTTCCTGCGACACCAGCTTTGTAAAGTACACTTTATTTCTGTGCACATGCCGTGTTTAAATGAAGCTATGAATTTTAATATTTTATTTTTCATTAGGATACTACAGTATTGTATGTGAAATTTCATTTACTGCCCGACAAACTTTATTTTTCCAACACACCTTAACCCATTACAGTCCTACGTCGTGCTGGACTCGACGTTCCATTCTACCGCATTTTTTTTCTGTTTTAATACATGAAACGTATTTTTTCGTATTAAAATTTTACTCGATAGAAATTCTTACCGGTTATAAAGATACAAAATTTTAATTAATTTGTTAAGAGCTTTCGGAAATAACTTATTAAATATGAATCAATTGGGATGAAATGTCGAACGTAATTTGGACCTCAAAAATTACACACGTATTATGAAATCAATCCTCAAGCCATTTTTTCAATTAGGTTCACCATTATTCTCGTAACGAATTCACAAGAATCCTTTGTTTCTCGGCTTATTACTCATCCGATGTACGCGTAACACACTTTTCACAGTTTCCTAGCCATCAAAGCCTCGGCTCTTACTCCGTGCGTGGGTGCTCATCCATTATCCTTATCTTGTCAACTTCAGCACTACTTGAAAAGTCCAATAGGGCCTCATTCCTTACCTTGACGTCAACAGCGCACAATGGCCAGGGAGTATTCATTACGGGACGGAAGCGAATAATTTTCTACTAAAGGCGGAAATCCAAGTGTGCCGCCCTTGTAGCTTGCTGCTTCCTCTTTCCATTAGTCGAGTCTGCTGCCCTTGTTTATTTCGACGCGATTTCTGAACGCAAATTTAATTGCACCGGGTGCCTGTGTCTGAAGTCAGAACGCGTCTATCAGACTCGTCTGCGGCCTTTCTCGAGTCTCTTGCACCAGTTACGATTATTTTTGCGCGACAGAGTCACGAATGTCGCGATCTGGTTCTTGTGATTAAAAGACACAGAACCAAAACAGAACTGGGAAATTAAGATTTAGCGAGGTTAAGATAGAAGTTCTTTTTAAAATTTTTTAATTGATTGTGGCAGAAAAAAAGAAAAAAAATTACAATACACGCTTTCTTTCGAATATCGACACTTACAGTCACTTCTTTTTACAATTCAGTGCTCGAACACCTGCAAAAATTCTTAACAATATCTACGCACAAAATTCACACAGTGTTCAAACATTTGAAAAAATTCTTAACAATATCTACGCACAAAATTCACACAGTGTTCGAACACTTGCAAAAATTCTTAACAATATCTACGCACAAACTTCACACACTGTTCAAACACGTGCAAAAATTCTTAACAATATCGACGCACAAAATTCACGCAATGTTCAAACACTTACAAAAATTCTTAACGATATCTACGGGAAATAAAAAAAATTGCGAACAAAGAAAATAATAACAGTGTATCCTTCCGTAAATTACAGATTGTTCAAATAATTTCATCTAACAAAATTCTTACCTTAAAGCACGATTTTAACATGCTGCAATTTATTCATTGTCAGCTCTCAAATTATCTCCACTTGCACCACGTCTGACAACTTTCTCTTCTTCTTCTTCTTTTTTCTTTTTCCACCTCGGGAAAGGTTATTCTTCGTAAGCGGTCAGCTCGAAGTCTTTCCCGGAAGCTTAACGAGATAATGTTCCTTCGTCTTGACGTGGCGCTAGCGGAGAGCAGTTTCACTATTTATTAAAAAGAGCAGAGCGACTCGGAGATGAGGCAACTTTTGAGAACCGGTTAGCGAGAGCGGCTCACGTCCGTGAATTATTTCGCATAGGGAACGGCTCGCCTCGTTCATACGTAATACGTTTCCCCGTATATTTTCTTTCTGTGCTTGCACGTGACGCGCCAAATGGGAGTTCCCCTTTTCTCCATCGCTTTTGATGCCCGTTGCAACCATGAAATTTTCTTAACCACGGATGAAACTACTGACTTGCTTTCTTGATAATTCTCTTTTGCTCTGCTGCTCTGTAGTTGTTTGTTCATTTAGTGATTCGTTCTTTTATGACTTTTGTAGACCGTTTCTACGATTTTGTTTGAGAAACTTGCTTGGAATTTTATCTGTTTTGAGCGGTTGATTCGGAAGGATTGGATTTTATTCTGTTAGGGTAGACCGAGGTGGAATGTATACGACCGAGGTGTGGAATTGAACGATACGCTCTTTAACCGTTCTATTGTGTTTGACAATCGTGTTTCTTTATTTGTATAATTTTTTTTATTTTTGAACTTTATCAGAGACAGATTTCTTGAGTGAGCTTTTTTTTGTACATCTTTTAGAATGCGCGAATAAATATTTTGATGTGTTTAATGATAATTGTTACACAAAAATTGTAAGTATTTATGAACACAATAGGAAAATTAAAGGAAGCAAGGAAATTGTAAGTGGTTTGTAGAATAATATGTTGTAATTTGAAATAACAATATTTAAAGCGATTTGTTGATTGATTTTCAACTGTGATAAGATACTCTCAAAATATAGATCTTTCTATATTTAGTTACTTGAAGTAAATTTAAATATTTTAAAATTTTATTACTCATAATTATTCTTTGGTATTTCATTTTCATTTCACAATTTGAATCAAAGATATCGAAATATTTATTAGACTGTGGATATTTCAATGACTTACGAATGGGACTGTATATCCCTTTCTTTTTTCTTTATAAAAAAAATTGCCTTTTAAAAATAACTCCCTTCCAGCCCTTTGAAACGCAATTAAATTCAGTTCAAACCTTAAAAACAAAAGGTGACTTATTTCACGGACCATGCATCATTGAACAAAAATATTTCGTTTCATACTAAACAAAATCGCTTTTTATTTACATAAAACACCTAAAACCCGCACGAACTTTCTAACCAACCTAATACAAACCCGTCGTTTCAACAGCTTCAGTAGTTCCAGCCTAAAAACAGCGCGTTAACTCTAAACCTACCAAAGCGGTCAAAATGACCGGCTTGTAATTTCCCGTAGAAATTCTACAAATTTAACAATGATACAACTTGAAGGATTTTTCATGATATTCCATAATGAAATATAGATAAACATTTTCCTTACGTTATATATTTTTTAGCACACCTATTTTAATTTCTTCGGGTACGAGTACCTCTTCACTCTATTTTAATCGTCGATAATTTTAACATTAATCATACACGAAAAATATACTCCATACACACCATAAATCAACACCGTCTATAACTCCAAGAATCCACAATGCCAAACCACAATCTCTAGAGCAACAATCACCACACCTACACGATCATAAAACATTCATCGTCCATCGATTCACGAAAGAGGGTCGAGAAAAATAGCTCGGTACTTGCCAAAATCCTCTAGGTCAGTCGATGGAATGATCGTCGGGGGGATAAGCGCGTCTTGCATAGTTAAAACTAATCACACGTAAGCGAGCTCATGCAGCAGCGTCGTGATAGCATTTCATCCGTTATTTGTGTCTCGGGGATTGTTTGAGAGCATAAACGACGAATACGCGCTCGTAATCTTTGCAGTCCGACATAGACGCGGCGTTTCTTGCGATTATTTTCGCGGTAGGATCCATTAGGGAGTTAAGGGCCACGGAAGTTCGTCACAGCTCGAAATTTCTCGGATACCGCGACATATTTCTGGAATCTGCTCAACTATTTTCGACGCTTGTTAAGCGGATCTTTTTCGCTCGGTGATTGGGTTAATGCGGTGTTCTGTAGAAAATTTCACCGTTTAATTAGTTTCTGCTGGAAGAGTGTAACGGGGAGCTTGTTGCCGCGTTGCTAGTTATGGTTGACGAGGAAACATGGGGATGCTGTATTGTCGGTAGAGAATGTGTGTGTGTGTGAGAGAGAGAGAGAGATCACTCATAAAACCTAGGTCTTAGGTTTTCGGCCGCACCAATTGGGACCCCCAATTTTTTCCAATTGGTTCGGCCTTTAGCCGGAAAATAATATAAAAGAGCCGAGGAAACATAGTTTTAGTGAGTTTCTAAGTCAACCACTGTGAAAGCACTTCGGTATGCACTACAATTCTTACATATATCAGGAGCGAATTAAAGGGTTCTATATTTTTTATTAATCGTGAAACCTCGTTTCCTATTGGTTCGGCCTTTAGACGGAAAATAATATAAAAAAGCCGAGGAAACATAGTTTTAGGCAGATATAGATAGAGATATAGATGGAGATATAGTAGAGATAGATATAGAATTAGAGAGTTACCGAGAGAGTTATAGAGTTTTAAGTCAACCACTATAAAAAGTATTTTAAATAT
Organism: Ctenoplectra terminalis; assembly: GCA_019453375.1. Classification (NCBI taxonomy): domain Eukaryota; kingdom Metazoa; phylum Arthropoda; class Insecta; order Hymenoptera; family Apidae; genus Ctenoplectra; species Ctenoplectra terminalis. The sequence continues at coordinate 24,225 of SMSQ01018429.1, forward strand.
ATACTACTATTCCTGCAGTATGTTTGTTGAAATTATTTTCGTAGCGGGTATCGGTGTCGAGTTTGTTGCTAATATAGAGTTTTTTTATTAAATGTAAAATATAAAAGTTTAATTAATTAAAAAGATTGAGGTTTGTGCGAGTTAGAATGATCCGGATAAACATAAAATCAATTACATTCCGACTCTTTCGACATTCAGACTGATCATATTTTCTCTGTTATTTGATATTGTAAGTAATTATTTAAAAAATTGCATAACTTCATGAAGTAATAGAGAAATTTTTAATTTACTGGTACGATGATAGAAATTATTAGAATTTTTCTTTAAAGCTGTTAGGAATTATTCAAACGAAGATAAGATTGAGTCTTACGAATTTATTTTACAAAAATTATAATTGCTTGACGTATTAAGCTATTCCTTACCCGTGCATTCGAAACATAATTTCGATTAGAATTACTTTCGTTAGATATAATAGGTATTTTTTGGAACCTAGGTTAACAACTATTCATACCAATGTATTTTCAAGCAAGCCAGTTATTCAGAATATATTTGAAAGGTAATTAAAGTCTTTCGAAATGAAATTTAATCTTAAAACTAAAGTTCAGGATAGATTAAATTTGTTTCAACTCATTCGTACCGCGTTACATTTAACACTTGACACGCAGCGAATCGAAAGGCAATTACTGTCGCGAGAAGAGCTGCCGAAAGAAAATTCTGATAATTTTATTTCCTACATTTTTCCAAATTGAAACGTTTACCTGAAACAAAACTGAAATCTACAAATCCTCGCCTAGAACCATTTAAACGAAAAGAATAACAACACCTAATAATCTTCTTCGATTTCCAATCATTTGAAAGAATTCAATTAAAAATGTCCCTTCAAAATGTCGTTCCGTCTTGTCCCCTTTCTCAAACCAAAAAACAGCGGAGTAAAAATAGGAGTTTTACTGTCCCATAAGCAGCGCTATCGAATTCGAACCACCCTTCGCCAGTTTCACACCTTCAACAGCGCAATGAAACCGAAACGTTCCTTTCAAATTGCTCACCGTATAAATCCCCCCCATCGAGCGAATCGATAAAACTTTTTCATCCTTAAGCAAATTTCCACGATGTCGGTGCAGTCCTTGAAACGAAGGCTCGCGCCGATAAATTCCTGGTGCTTAATTAGATCAACACCGACTGTCGGCCCTGTCCGATTCCGATTTTGTTGGAAATCAGATTCTTTAAATGTAACTGAACATCGAATGTAACAGTTGAAACGGAGAAGGTTTCGCTTAAAGTCTCGTTTTTACGCTCAATGAAGAGCTCCGTGAAAATTACTATTGCTCGCGCGATGTTTTACGAACCAGACATCGGTTGCTGGCCGCTAAACAGCCAATGGAAAATTTCAAACGTCTGATTCTACGCGCTTGCAAAGTTTATCGCGCGAAATTTCCCATTTACAACCTCTCCGATTCCCTCTTTCTCGCTCTGGTTGGAGAGTTTACACTGGACCAGTCATTACCTGGTTGCAAATTTCGAGAATGCTCTTCTGGGCAGCGAAAACGCGCCGGAGAATGGTGATAACGAGGTGGGACGATTACAAAATTCGAAACTGAACGCGCGCAACGGGCAAATTGTTTTCTCCGTTCTGTGGAAATTTTAGACGTGCGAGGATGTTGATGAACTGGTTGGGAGGTGGGGGGGTGCTGTGTTGAAATTTGTTGATGAAGAGGTTCTAAATTTTGCGCAGAGTCGGAGGATAGTTTTATCGTTGGCGGAGCGAGTGAGAAAGTTAATTGGTAATGGAAGTGGGAATTATTTATGATATCGCGTTGTCGACTTTGAGTCTCATGGATGAAAATTTTTAATGATTGGTGGGATGGATATCGAGGTTCGTTTGGTGGAGAATGTGGAAGAGTATCATAATAGCACCTTCTTTAATTATTTGTTAGTAGGTTTTATTAAAAAGATGTTATTCTATTATTGTTGTAATTTTTTATAACATCTTCTATCACTGTACTCATTTTTTCTGTTTGAATTCTTAAATACGTAATTCTTACTGGATTTCGTTACTTAATAATTGATATTTATTAGATATGTATTATTATTATACAATGGGTGCTGTTATTATTATCTATTTAGTAGATTTTATTAAAGAGATATTATTCTATTATTGTTATAATTTTTTATAACGTCATCTATTACTGCATTCATTTTTTCTCTTTGAATTTTTCAGTACTTAATTCTTGCTGGATTTCGTCGCTTAATAGTTTGGTATTTATTAGATATTTATTATTGTTATACAGTGGGTGCTGTTATTATTATCTATTTAGTAGTTTTTATTAAAGAGATAGTATTCTATTATTGTTATAATTTTTTACAACGTCATCTATTCCTGTACTTATTTTTTCTCTTTGAATTCTTCAGTACTTAATTTTTACTGGATTTTGTCGCTTAATAGTTTGGTATTTATTAGATATTTATTATTACTATTATTATATAGTGAGTGCTGTTATTATTATCTGTTTAGTATTTCGTGTGATTCAAAGGACTGCACTGGTACTGAATTTTATTTTACGCTATTGTACTTTATAATTATAAAATGATAAAACTTACAATCTAATTTATAAAAGCTATAACATAAAAACACAAACGCTTAATACAGCAAGTCTAAAGTATTTAAATTAAAATTCTACGATACCCAAACAGTTACAAAATTATAAATTCGATCTATATTTTAATTCAAAAATAGTTCAGCGTCGTTAACTAATAACTCAAAGTATATTTCGATGCATTCCCCGTTCCATATCCAAGAGACTACAAACTGCTTGGAATTCAACAAATATTATGCTCCCACAATATTTACAATTCTTTTTACATCCGCGTAACATCCCCCTGAACCGAACGGCACTTTTCACGAAGCAGTGAAAGAAAATAGTAATCTGCTTACGAATCCTTTCTTTTAATTCCCTCTTACAAATCTTCCATCTATAAAACCTACAACCCATTCCACTTTATCACCCTGCCCACCTTACATCTTCCAACACACTCAGCACTAAGCACCAATTTCACAAAACTCCCTATAAACTAACCCCCTTAAACCTGTCTTTAAACCTTCTTTCTCCCATACGCCTCGGTCTTTTGATAACCAAACTGCCTACGAAGAAACGCATCCTGTCTCCTTTCAAACTGCAAATGCGGCCAGCTATCTAAACAGTAACGACTCGAACGGTGCTGTTCTCTCCGGCCGTTTCATAACTCGAATCGGTTTACACATCTAATCCATTACGTTATCAGCGGCAGTGTGTAAGCGTAACGTCGACTTATCGACGGCAATCGTAAAGGAGATTGTAGTTGTCCGGGATTCTTAAAGTTCAAAGAACTTTGATCGTCGACGCCGAGCTAGCGGCAATCGTGTAATGGCGACAGGGCGCGGAAAGGAACGATACAGGGTCGCGCTGGCAGCGATTTCTCGTTGCTCTACCAGTTACGACTCTTCCGCGTTGTACCTTGGATCTTTTAATCGCACCGAAAGGCAACATGTCACATCTTTCTTCAATTTAGCCACGGTTTTCCGCAGTAAGATTTTCAGCGGAAAATAATCGATCGTTGGCTATTGCTGATGGAGATTAATTCAGAGACCCGTTTAGGGGGTAGAAACAGTGACGTGAAAGAGGAAATAAAGGAAAAATGTTTGGTTAAAAGTTAGTCTAAAATAAAATAGTACTCCAATATTTTTATATTATTTTTTACGCACTATTTTACACAGTTATTTAACCCTATGCGGTCTTATGGCGAGCCAGACTGGACATTTTAATTTCTTCCATTGTTTTCAGTTTTGGGATGCGAAACATATTCTTTTACGCTAAAATGTTATTTAATGGAAAATTTTTTATCCGGATATCTTACTGGTAATGGAAATGTGAAAATTCAGCCAAATTGTTGACAGTTTTTTAAAGTATTATAGAGTTTTTATTTGAATGTACAGTTTGTAAACGTAATAATATATAATCTGTCTTACACCAATTTTTTAACTATACAACACACTCATTAGACGCTCTGTTCAACGCTCTGTTCAACTGTATTCAACACTCTACACGCTCTGTTCAACACTCTGTCCAACTCTGTTCAACTCTGTCAACACTTTACACGCTTTCTCAACACTCTTTGTTCAACTCTCTCAACGTTCTCTCCAACTCTTTCCACGCTCTCTCCAACTCTCTCCAGGCTCTCTCCAAATCTCTGTTCCCGCATCGACCCATCGTCCGTCCGTTGGGTCCGTTCCCCGTCCGTTACGCCCTCCACCGCCCTCCATAAATCAAAAGTCTTTAAAACTACCACACTACAGTATATTATTCAATATGAACTAGTTAACACTTTACAGACCGGTTGATTCGAGCGCGGATACATCGCTAACACCGGCTCGGTTTTGGCTATCGTGCGGAAATATAAATTCTTATTCTTGGAACTTTGTTTTTAAATCGAAACTCGTGAGAGTGCTTGGTATATCGTTTCTCTTATTGTAGGGTAGTAAAATTGAATAAAGTTTTTAATTTTCATAATGTTAGTATTAAGCAACACGCGGTAGATAAACGTTGACTGTAAAAAGCCGATTAATAGGCTCCCGGTCGCTGAGCGTTGGTTGCAAAAAGCCGATTGGTAAAGTGTTAAGTTAAAGCGTCGAAAGTGGCTCGGACCGCAAAGGGTTAAGCACCCTATACCTGTCGATTTATGACATTAATATTTAAAAAATTCGGTACACAACTAAAGTGGGAAAAAAATGAAGCATTTCATAGCTTACTCGAAATCGTGTTATCTCGTTCGCGAAACGATCTCGTCCGGAATTATTCTACACGATACGGTATAATTTTTGATTATCCGCGTGTAATAAAATTGATTTGGTTGCGCATTCAAAATTGGTGGCTTTAATGCCAAATAAAGTTGAAATATTGGCAGGAATAAGGACGCGAATCATTCTCTTCCACAGAGAGAGATCAATATTTAATACGAACCTCAGCAATCCCAGAAATGTCATAAAAATTCATTGCCTACTTCCTTAGAACTTATTTCAATTCTAAAGAACAGCGAAGGATGCTCATAGCCGCGCTTTGCAATAAGTTTATAGTACAATAACCCCGATGTTATTCCTCCGCGTTGCCTTCGATCGCCCACTTACGTTTTTCCCCGAGCGCTATCGAAGTCTTCGCCATTGTTCAAAGACGAAAAAGCGAATACCTGCATGAGCGTCGACGGATCGAAATTTTCAACGTCCAACGACATCGTCGAATTTTATATTCCACGGTTTCTGGTATCGTGGCACAATCTCACGTTCGATACCGGGATCCTCTGGCGCACGCGGAACGCATGCGAAATTAGTTTCTGTTGTAAAAGCCGTCTCTGGTAGCTCGGTGCGTCGCCGCACGCGTGTTTCAAAATTACTATTTCGTAATTAGCGGCAAGATCGATGGTAAGTAATGGAGCAAAACGACCCTCTATCCATCTCTGGAGGCGCTGTTTAATTTTGTAATTAAATTTCCTGTATTCGTGCACGCGATCGATGCATCGAAATTGATTTTTCGCTGGTAATGGATTTGGAAATTAAATGGAATTTGATCGATCGCGAAACAGGAGGTATTCTTTTTTATTAACTTGTGTATTTTATATTTTAGTGAATAACCGTGGTTTCGAAAGAAAGTTTCTTTGGTTGGTAGGAATAACGATTTGGATCGTATTAGATATTATTGGATGCTTTTCAGATTATTAACTTGTTCGTGTCTTTTTGTTTGTACGTCCGTTTTCTGAACTGATTGCCAGATTTTAGTCGAAACTTAATTTTATTGTCCTTTTTGCTATCGGAGGTTAAAAGGTATTGATCTTTTTCACAATAATGGAGATTTATCTTGCAACCTTTGTATTTCATTCGGATTTGGCTGAGGTATTCTTGTTTCATTTATTTATTTTTCTCTGTTGAAACCTTTTGAATATATTTATACTAAAAGGGAATTGGCTCGAAACATAGCTTGATGCGAATAAAATTTATATTAAAATCTCATATCTATTTTCAGCTAATAATAATATTCGTTATTAGCTGTTGTATTTATAATAGTATTTTAGTGATTAATAATAGTACGTTACAGAATAATAAAAAAATTTTTATATATTTTTATACAATGTATTTAGTATCAATATTCATAATATATAAAATTGCATGGATTTTAAAATGTGATTTATTTTTTATTAGTAAAAACAGAGTAATCTTTTACTTCTTAAAAAAGTTTACTTCTAAAAAAAATTCTTCGTTGTTAAAGATATTAATGACACGAAAGTTTTAAATATTTAAAACAAAATATATTAAAAATTAATAAGACTTTTAGCTATCCCAACTATAAATAGAAAAAGCAGATTTAAAATTTATTTAACCGAATGTTAAATGCACGGTAAAATTGTTTGCAATTCCATGAATGTTAGATCACCTTCATTCATCTCTGAAAGTAGCATATCACTCATAGACGGAATATATTCTTACCTTGATCTTTCACTCAGTTCATGATTTATATTCGAATTCTTTCGCGCCATTCTTCTTCTATCGTCGCGAAATAAGCGGCGAGATTTACATGAATACGAGATATCTCGATACGAACAGAGAAACTCGTTATCGAAAGAAGCGCGTTTGATAGCGAAAGCATGGAAACGCGATTTTTGCAGATTCACACGGGAAATATACATGTATGGAATCTTTCGTGACTAGTATGAATTACGAACATAAAAATACCTACGCTTCTCATTTTTGTGCAAGAATAGATGATTTCTGTTTCTCTTTTTTAACAAGATCTTGTTACTGTTACATCCATT